>JAWDGP010003549.1:0-61915 GCA_033675545.1 Elysia crispata
GGATATTATTGAAAGGGGTCCGACTGTGACTTACAATTTAAAAAAAGCCCATGTAAAAATGTAAAATTAAATGCATATCAATATCATTTTATTAACTCCACTTTTTCTTAAAACTCATAATCTATATTGGAATTGCCGTTTTATTTCAAACTTGAAAGCAAACTCTGATGCGAACAAAGATACTGCAATTTTTCTTCAAAAGTTAATATAAGGTATGCGTTGTTGTTGTTTTTACCACTGGCGGATTTCACGTCTGAGAAACGAATGTCCGGGTTACAGCTCCCCGAACCATGGATGACTGTTGATAATAAGCATATTATTTTCTTTGGATCTGAAATCTTCTCCGTTTTTCGTTCCTCTAATTTTTGTCTCTGTTTTGTCTCCATCACTCAATCTCTTTTCACGTGAATATCACGCAGGCGGAGAGCGAGGACCTGATTTGCTTTGGCTGTCTCAACAATGGCGTCAACTCGACTTGCAGCGGTTCGGGTCGTCATATGTCTGAGACGTGTCAACCTGGGGAAGTGTGTGCTTCAAACCCTTCTGGCCACGCCGACACTGGCGGATGTTTAGCGTTAGCGATCTGCCAAGAAAAGGTAACCACAAACCTGTATCAAAGCTGCTGCACCTATTCCTTCTGCAACTTACATAAGAATTCCAGAGGTTGAAGCTATGGCCCGTCTGATGAGATAAAGCAATGACTTTTTTTTTCTTCATCCTTTATTTTTGTCCCCTGGCAGGTGTTATCGCTTTTTCAGCAGGGTATCAATAAAGAGCAATAAATAAAATTGTGAGGTCATGCTATAATCATTGGGATCTTGGAGTTGTTTTCTGTTGTTGTTGTTGTTCTCTTTATGCTCTTTAGAAACATTTTGCAAATTTAAAAAAAAAATATTTTTAGCGGTGCGGAGAAATATTTGAATCTTGGAGTTGTTTTCTGTTGTTGTTGCTGTCTTTCTGCTCTTTAGTAACATTTTGTAATTTTTTTTTAAATCTATTTTTCGATGCGGAATGTGCGAAGATTTGAAGAATGACATTTAAAAATTAGCAGAAGAGGAGCAGATAAGAAATGGGATTGAAAGCCAGAGACCAACAGGAAGGCATGGAGATGGAAATAGTCAAAGAATGAAAGGGAGAATATCAAAGAGAAAAAGAAAAAAAAACGATGGATTTCCTTACAACAGTTTTGTTTTTTTTAATGGCTTACAAATAAACTGAATGGTCTCCTAATATAGTCCATATTGGATAAACAGCAATTTACATGACGTACCTAGTAAATTAGTCCATTTATTGAAATATTTGCGGTTGTTTTGGGTTTTTTTAAAGACATATTGCGCCTGGAGAGTTTTGCATCCATACCCCTCATTATATGTATATAAATAGAGAGAGGGACAAACAGATACACAAACAGACAGACCGACAAACCAAGAGAGAGAGAGAGAGAGAGAGAGAGAGAGAGAGAGAGAGAGAGAGAGAGAGAGAGAACGGGATATGTTCACCATGCGGACAATACGAATCTTTATCTCAGAAAAAAAAATTTAAAAAAAAGTTACAGAATTGAAATTATTGACGAATGTCATAAACAGCATTATTACTATTTTTATTCTTTCAAGAAGGCTACTGTTTCAAAACCAGAAATTTTAAAAAAATATATACTTTTGTCTTGATAAGGATAAAAGTATATAAAAATGTAAAGACGAAATTCAAACGACATCATGATAAGCAGTGTAATCGAATGAGGTTATACTATTGAATATTAAGTTTTCTGTTAAGAGAAAACACAAGCTTCTAAAAGACAATGTGTAATTTCATTTCCATGACTTGCTAAAATATCAAGTAAGTTTTCAATATTTTCGAAGCACATACTTAAGCAAACACGTAAAACAGAAATTATGAGAATGATGGGACCATGTAATCACGGTCAGAGATGAAATCTCGACATGTGGTTCCTCAGATAAGATGTTGACAATCCATTTGAAGAGCTTCAGACGAAATGTTTTGAATTTCAAGGAATCGTGTTTCTAAAGAGAAGTGCAAACGAAAACACCCCCTCAGTGCCTCTTCACTGTAAAAGGCACAAAACAAAAACATGTATTAAATTGAGCTGCTCCTTTATAAATTGCTGAAATGATTTTTGTGCATTCATCGGAAAAAAAATTGTCATTTACACATGTGAAGAGCTTTATAGCAAGTACACTTTGATGGAATCACAGAACTAAGAGATACATGAAGGTAGATACAACTTGTGTATGTATGTGTGTGATTCCTTTTATTTTTCATTTTCACTTAGTAATAAATATTGATACCAAACCAAAATTTGAGAAAAAACTTTTTTTTTACCTGAATTCAATAATTGTTCTTGCTTCAGCATTCAAGTTATTGCTTCTAGATTCTTTTTTTTTTTAAAGGTGTCAAAAATGTATAGATAGATATCTTGAAGATAGACATTAAGTGACATATAATCAATCATATATGACATTACTTTCTGTAAAGCCCGTAACCACATGGTGAACAACAATGAATGGAGGAGGAGTAAAGGTGAAAAAAATATGGACTATTGAAAGGAAAAAACCAAATCGGATAAATTGAAGAACTCAATTAAAAAAAAAACCAATAACAAAATTGAAACGTTTGATGAATTAGATAGATAAATACATATCTTAATAATGAGAGAGAGAGAGAGAGAGAGAGAGAGAGAGAGAGAGAGAGAGAGAGAGAGAGAGAAGGTTTAAAAAGAGACAGGCACACCACTTTATAACTACGGGACTAAAAAAAAGAAACAACACAAATATAGATTAAACCTTGTTTTACACTATTTACAGACACACACGCGTCCTTTTTGGATCCTTTATAATTACCAAGTTGTCCTCCAAGTGTGGTGTTTTTGTTTTTGTATTTAGAGAGAGAGAGAGAGAGAGAGAGAGAGAGAGAGAGAGAGAGAGAGAGAGAGAGAAGTGGGAAGGATGGGGGAGTATGATTGAGCACTTCTTACACGAATTTCATATTTGCACACATTTTGATGAAAAAGGATATTAAAGCAAATTTTCTCTTAATCACATACATAGCTTAAGCATGAATTCCATTTAAGAAAATAATCTATTTGGCAATGACCGAGTTCCGTCTTGATTGGCCCCGTGAACGCTTCGCAAGTCCATCGACTTCTGGTATGGCAGCCTTGCTTCCTCTGTGTCCCGCTTTGGGTGTCGCCTCTGGCAGTGGTGTACCTGAGACACTCTCGTCTACCTCCTAGTGGCGGCAACAAGGGAACGAAATAATAGTGCTATTACCTGCAGTTGGAGTATTTAGCGAAATAAACGATAAACTGCTTTAATTGCTCGGGGCAGCCGATTTCCAAATTTAAAAAAAATGATTGATGAACAGATTATTGTAAACACGACGTTACTGATGATGAAACACTTAAATCAATTAAATTCAGATCAGAACATTAATGATACTGACGATAAAGATAATAAATAAAAACAAGAGCTCATTGAAAATAATCCTGATAACAGAAATAGTAACAACAATGATCGTGATCGAGATCATGAAAATGATGGAGATAACGAAACAAAACATGAGAGGCCATGGCTCGAAAAAAAGGTAAAAGTAACCATGTATTAGTGCTTAAAATATGAGAGCGTATTCTCTTCACTTAAGACTTATAATTGAAAACCATACAAAGGACGCTTGAACTTTTTCTGTCATGTGATTTGATAAATTATATAACTAACTGATTTTTTTTTATGAAATAAAGGAAGATGAAGAAAAAATTCAACCAAAGTTAAAGTTGCATTTATGACCGATGCACGCTTTTACCTGAATACATTACTGTAATAAACAGTCATTGAGCGGTTAAATTATAATCTTTTTTTTTCCCTTTCTTTATCACTAAGCATCAATAACTACAATTTTATTTAATATGCTGCAGAGATAATTAATGAGATTCATATCCTTTTCCTCCCCGCTGTCTTTATATTTTACAGACCTTTAAAAGAATTGTTCGGAATAACTGAATTTAAATAAGTCTCATCGTAATTTTCATTCGTAGAATATTATAAAAAAAAAGTGAATCAATCCAAGTAAATATTCAATGAATGGTTGATGCTGTAAGATGTGAATGTCTCTTCAAGTGCTTATTAATGGAAACTTGAAAAATTATGTGTCTATCTATACTTTTTTTTTCTTTAATTCATTAGGATAAAGTTATGTCCAACAGAACCATTTTCTTTATTCAGCGATCCAATTAAAACAATCTGGAGATAGTATACTCTCCTCAAGTAAAAATCAATAATAATAAAAACAGCTATAGCACCACCAAAAACAAAGCGTAATAAGATATTAACAGAAACATCGACACGCAAAATAATGCTTCTAAAACAAGGATAAATAATAATAATAGTAGTACAAATTTGCAATAAAAATATCACGAAACAAAACCTCTAAAATTATCATGAACAAAATTAAACTCTAAGAAAACCAAGTAAAGATAAAAGAAAATGTTTTGGAAACTTTGGGTCGACATTGTAAGATAGATTGGATGAAGGAACCTCTTTGTCGAAAAAAATATTAAATAAATAAACATTTTATCAAATAATCCAAACTAAATCTATTTCCTCCATAGAAGTATTTGAATTGAGAATATAAACAGATATGACAAAGTAGAATATACCTTTACTTTATGTGTTGAAAGAAAATGAGGAAAAAAATTATTGCGATGTTATTACTTTAATAAAACGAGAAAAGATGTATGATTGGGCCAATATGTGAAAAAAGGACTCTCAAAATGATCAACAAAGTAATGAATCAGGTTTCATCAGGGATGGTTGATAAATCTCATTCCCAAGGACGTAAATGCTGGCTGAAGCGTAAATGCTGGCTGAAGCGTTTGGAGTATTTCTAGTTTTCATGTGTTTTGCTGGCAATTTATTATCAGATATTCACGAAAAGTGCTTGGGTCAAGGCCTAAAAAGTGGAAGGGGAATGAATTTAAAAAATACAAAAGGAAAAGATTCTATATTATTATTTCCAACAAACTTTTTATATTAAAAAACACGCTTTCCTCTTATGTAAAGAGCAATTTAACCTTAGAATTAAGTTATACTTTTTAGTTTTAGTTTTGTTCTGCAGAAGATATTATCGTCCACTTTGAAACGCATATGTCCTGCCGTTGATATTTCTTCCCTCTCTTCTTATTCGTTTATTTCTTTTTGTTCTTTTTCTCGTTCTTGTTGTTCTCATTCTTGTCCTTTTTCTTCCTCTTTGTTCCTTCTCAGACCACGATTTTGATATTTTTTTTTAATAAAGTTTGCCGTTCTTGGCAACTCTTTCATATTTTCCTCTTATTTTACATCAAGAGAAGTTGGGGAATGGCAGAATGAAGTTCTACTTGTTGTTAAGAACAAACAGCCTTGAACTTGGCACAGGACCACAGGGGTAGACCAGGGATTCTCCAACTCTAAATTTGCAAAACATATTCCAGTTTCTAAAACAGAGACAACTGTCACTGAATATGCAATTTATAAGATATGAGTTACAGTAATCCCTGCAATATGCATTTCAAAGCATTCTATTTGAAGTACAAGGGTGAAAGAAAACACGATGTACCGGCTTACCCCGAGTAAAGAACACGAAAACATCTGAGAAATGTGTGGGACAGTAAACATATGTTTTCGTAAGAAACAAACCAAAATCCGCTTACCTAATTTAGTGCAATTTCTCCCAAAGACTACATATCTATTAAGAGCCCAACTAGTATTTTTTTTTTTAATCTCATATAATGACGAACACAATGTTAGTTGTTTATTTTTAAATAAACACATGCCATGTTCAGATTATATAACGTTCAAGCTCATTTGTGGAATTTATTTGTTAAACAAGTTTTTGGACAGGCGATTATGCTTTTAGAAACTATCCAACACAATACATGTAGGGCTATCTCGATAAACAAAACAACCAACTCACAAAGCTGTTCGCTTCCTGACATTGCCGATGATGAGTAATAGAATTCAATTGTTTTACACGGTAGGATGTTAAATGTTAAAGATCTTGGAAATGAAAGCATTTGAGGGTAAATATTATACACAGTCATATTAAAAGGAAAAGGAATTCCTATTTTTAATCACCATGTTTTGATTAAAGCAAAATGACTTTAATTGGAAATGTAAATATTGCCGTAAAGATTTTTAAATTATTGAAGCAACATGACAAAAAGCAACGTTTTGTCAAATAGCAACACAATCTTTACGTACTTAAGCAATTTAAATCTGTAAACCCATCTGTGTGATCAGAAAGTTTAAAAAGACCACTAACATATTCTTTTCTCTTAAAATAAAGGGGTTTTGTTAAATAAAAAGAGTAAAGACATTATGTTTTAGCGAAAAAGCAAAGGGGTTTTTTTTGTCTGAAACTTGAAAAAAGAGGCGGTATTAGTGATGTTATACTTGGAAATCAGTTACTGTGGAAGATGTAGGGAGTACTCAAAGTAAGGTTATACGTAAAGACAGATGATACAAGATCAAAGAGTAATGCCAGATTTTGTAATTACATTGTTATAACACCCTGTAATACCTTTCGAAAATTTGTTAAATTTTTATTTCAACAATGTAAAGAAATGCTTTTTGAAATCAAAACACCCGCTATCCCACTGGTTAAAAAACACATTTAATTGTATGAAATAAATAACTATTACACGACCTGGTCACAAACTAGTTAATTGTTTGTTGTTTTTTTTTATAAATCGTTGTTAAAACCGTGATGGTCACAATAGTTATGAAGTTATTTCTAAATATTGATGTGTTTACTTACTTCTTCATACTGCAACACAAAGAGACACGTTCATGTAATTTAAAAAGTGAAGAGGAATAATTATCTTATCTGAGGAAGTGTTTAGCAAAGTGAAAAGCAGTATGATACGTAATAAGTTTTTGTTAATTGTGGCGAAATGCACTAGACATTGTTTACTACACAGGCGAAATTTGCGTGAATGGCTGGACTATAATAAATTAACCAAGATGAGGGAAAGTGGGGCGAAACTCACTTATCCTTTTCAAGATAACCAATTCTTTTTCTTTTCTAAGTCCACTCTGATTCCACATAAGGCTGAGGAAATTTTTCAGGAGGATAAAATATGCAGGTAAAAAAGAAGAAATGCAATAATCAGTTGCGATTTAACCATATGAGAGTATTTGGTTTCTTTGCTCTGGACTATGGTTTAGTGTAAACTTGAAACGCTATGAATCTTTCTCTGAAGTACTATCTGTCAATGAGAAAATTAGTAAAAAAAAATACATACTTTATATTATTACATTAACTATTGCTCCTAGGAGTTTTAAATAATTTATTGAAGCATAATAATAAGGGAGAATGCATGTTGCACGCGGGATTTTAAATGGCCTTTTCCTGGACTGGCTGACAAGAAAAGATTGTAAAATATGAAATCAGAGTCTTAAAATAGCAAATTGGTTCTGCATTTTAAAAGATGCATTGTATCTTTGCGGTCTTTTTTTCTGAGTTCCAGAAATAAATATAAGACTTACTGTTAACAATTTTTTTAAAAGACATAATAAGAATTGTTAGCTAATTTTGTATAATCCCAGTCTATTTTCAAATCATTTCAAGCGTTTGTTGTCATGTAGGTACCAATAGTGAGCAGCTAAGAATTCCCGCAATGCAGTGCATCTCTTGCTCTATGCATTTTTTTTTTTCGAATTTACTTAGCCTATAGGGATCATTTAGAGAGACGTTGTACAGATTGAGAAAGCACAGAATAAGTTATTTTTCATAATATGCCACTGTAATTCCTAGTTCACTTAGTTTACATACTTATGTCATCAATCTAGCCCCCTACCTTTTATCTTTTCGTCTTAGATTTTAGCCTTACATACCCTCGTGTAATATTAGGTGAAACATCTTCAAAGTCTAACATTATTCTCTTTGTATAAATATCTTTTCCATAAGATAAAAATCTGTTAGATAGTTCATTTGATGATGGTAATGTTGTTGAGTTTGAAATTAGTTTTAACTCATTCTCTTCGATGATTTTATTGACTCTTCAAGTCAAAGACGAATCAAATCTCATGATAAGTCTACTGTCCAGTACCTTAATTGAGTAAAAAAAAAAACGTGCGAAGAGATTAGGAACATTTAGTAAATAGAAAAAGGGAAACAGGCTTTTAAAAGATGAAGCAACTAAGCTTCATTATATTATTTTTTTATTTTTGGAAAAGGAGCGGGAGGGGGTGAAAATAGGATGTAATTAAAAGTTATTTATGTTATTGCTTTTTATGTCTGTAGTACACAAGATATATATTCACTTACTCCTAAAGAGCTTTTGAAGTCACATTATATTTGCCTTAGCAACCGAGGCGCAGCAGAAAAAAAATAATATAATGCTTCACGCGGCACAGCAATATTAGTTTTGAAAAACGTTATTGATAACACAATCTCTTGTATGTTTCGTTCATTCCTTCCCTTGGCATCCTTTTATCATGTGAGGGAGACAATCGTTACAGAAAGATTAGTACTACTCATCACTTACAGGCCTAGTTGGCTGTATTCAAAATGATTATATCAAGAATAACGATGGCGTAACCTTTTTTGCCTGTCAGTAAACAATATTGACCAATACAATCCAAACTAGCATTGCGAGGAGTAGAAACTATATCTGTATTTTCCATCCAATTATGTCATTTATAAAAGTAAAGCATTAATAACCAACGGCCATACACTAAACTATGAAAGCATATCACTGGCATAAGAAACTGTCTTCTTAATTGTTATTGGCAACGGCTATATAATCATTATTAATACAAATTTATGCTTGTTTATAGGCATATGACTAGCAGATCACTGATTTGTTGCAAAATTGTGGCGTCTTACAAGGCGATTAATCACTCAGTTTGCCAACCCCACGCCATCAATTGGCTGATTTGATCTCGCAGATCCCGCCAAGCTGGCAGTACTAGACGACAGAGATGGTGGTGGAGTAAACATCTGAAAGCGAGTCCAACTGATAAATAATACGTAGGATACATTCATTTATGACTTCAGTCGATCTTAATTCAGCAATCCTCAATGAATTAAAAGCCTTGTGTTATGAACACTTCCAAGTGTTGCGAACTCACATCCCACTGCATGACCCATTACCTCAACAGCTAACAAAGAGTCAAAGGGAAGTCATGGACGCAAGGAGTGTTGTGTTGTATAGGGTGCTCATCGAAATACATTCATGTTTCTCGCTCACTTAGAAATAATTTGTGGCGACAGATTAAACAATACTGAACTTAAAGCCTTTTTAAAACTCAATAATCATTTACAAATATGTAAGAAATACTAGCCTGTCTGATCTCAAAATGTTATCATCTATTTATCTATGATGTGCCGACACATACATTTTAAAAAAATTATAAGGGCTTTCAGGTTGAATATTCCCAATTGAAGATAAAGAAGTAGCTTTTTAAAATGCTTTAAAATGGCATTCAAATAATATTAATTCATTTTGCTAGATTTAAAAGTTGTGAAGAAAAAACGTTGTGTATGGGCTGTAATTTTATTAACAATATTGAAATATCAAATATTATATATAAGAAGGACAGCTACATTTAATCTACTTAGACTTTAAATGTATATTTCTAAATGGCACAGGAATTTTTTTAATAAAGCGCTTAAGACACATTTATGGGAGATTTTCACGAAAATTTAAAATATGCTCAATAAGCTTTCTTTTGATATTACATTTATAAAGTGCGATTGTTTTAAATGAAAAAAAAAAGATTATTAGGGCCTACATGTGTTGTCACAAATTTCGTGCAGTTTTTTCTTGTGTGATTGTTAGACGTGTGCAAACAGAATGAACTCAGAGGTCAAAGACTTATTGTAAAGGCACATGATAGGTGTTATGCATTGTAATTTGATTTTAAAATGAAAACAGAGGAAAAAAGTGATTCATGAGCAATAGATAACTAAAATTTGAAATTAATTTTAAACATGAACACAATTTATAGTATATCTGTATTCCATTGTATCCATTCATAAATACCACAACAAAAGTGGTATTTTTATGACATTGCAAAAGAAAATTATAAAGCTAAACACTTACACCATTTTCTAATGCTATTGCTGTGTCAAAATCATGTAATTTAATCAAATCATGATATCTCTTTCGGTTAAAAAATTAATTTGGAAGAAAATAATGGAACTGGGCGTCCCATCTTACCTTGAATTTAACACCCTCTGAAAGTGAGATGGTAAAAGACGGTATGGCTCCTTCTGGGATGGACGGGAGAGTGAAGTCTGAGCTCGGAGCCTGATAGTTCTGTATGTTCTCCATCCTTTTCTGAAGCATCTTCTCGTATTTTGTAACTGGTGAAGTTTGATGAGGCACGTCAAATTAGTGTTAAATTTCTCAATTAATATTATGATGATAAGCAGGTACATAGACAGTACTGTTGCAAAGTACGATAGGAGTTCACGTGACCTTCATAATGCCAAAATTTTTTTTTAAAAGTGCTGAAGTGAGTGGATCGCAGCACAACCACTCAACAGCTAAATTGTCCCATATGTATACAGAACCAGGAACCACTTAAGATTCCTGTTCTTATTGGGCTTTCTCTGCTTTGAGTGAAACTCTTCTTGATAAAGCCTGGCTCTTATCATTCTCAGATTGTTTGCAATCTGCAGTGACATCACATTTTTCTCCTATGTCTGTTATATGAAAAAGAAGCCAAGTTATTATAACTAAACCTTGATATTTTTGGAAATGAAATATATGTATGAAAATAGAGTAAAACACTTGATGCTCTGGTCTACAAATTAATGCATTAAAGCTAGGAAATAGTTTTCCTAACAAAGAGAAGTTTAAAAGTATTGATCCTCTTTGTCTAGAATAAGAGGGAAGAGAAGAGAGGAATAAGAGCCTAGAATGATAGGATAAAAAAAGATTATAACGACAGGTTTAGTTACATTACTATAATAGCCATGAGATTAGTGCCCTCATACTTGGTTTTTTCTTGGGATCCTCCGGTGTCGAGGAGGCTCGTCTGTAGCCCGCCCAATAGAAGAGAAGTTCCTTAAAGACATGGAACTGAGAATCATCGAACAAAAAGGGCGTGGTCTCTTTGCCAGTCAAGTAGCGCTGCGTCGCCTTAAGTGTCTTTTGGTGCATGTCAGCGGGAATATCGATCTTGAATCATAGCCGGTCAAAAAATAAAAGAATTTGCTACTGAAAAACATACGTGAAAAAGTGACTCTCATTGTTATACCTTCATCAAATAAGTTTATGAAACAATGTAAGCATTAGTTTTCTTACTAATATTCAATAACGTAAAACTCAGATGATGCATGCTGAAAACAAATATTTCTTTTTTTTTTTTTTGCATGATAAATTGAATTTGTGTGGAGCTTGATCAGGGACATGGTAAACAGTTGACAATAGACATTTATCAGTCGCTTTTAGTGTCAGCTATTTGAATTTGAGGAGGCGTCGATTACTATTAATTTAGAAAACATAGAAGATGTACATAGCTGCAAGCTCTGGAACAGATGAAAAAGAGATTGTTCTTCGAAACGGTTTGTGCTATTAAAAAAAAAAAAAAAAAAAAAAAAAAAAAGGAGAACCCTTATTTATTGCGTTGGAGATACTAAGTTTGTGTGATAATTATATACTTTCAAGCGAGTTGCTGATGAATTTTGATTATGTATAAACAATTTTAGCCCACTTTGCTCCTCTTTTTTGTTCAAACATTTTTTAAAGTTGTCTGGAATAAAGACAGTTTCTAAATTAGTTTATTACTTCGCGCTTCTTTCAATAAAAAATTATTTATGACTTAACTTTCAATTACAAACCATCCAAAAGTCTTTCAAAAATATATGAAAATAGAAAGACTATTATTATTTGTATGTATCATTAGTTTTATTTTGTCAGATTTAATTGAAAATAATTTCAGTGCTAAGTGTTTTAGCACCGAATAGAATTCAACTGTTTGTTGTTGTTTTTTACAGAGTTCATCGTTATTCATTTACTTTTGTTCCCATAATGGCTAACTATTCCATTTTCAAATATCTAAAGAAATCAACTGACTTTGAACTGCATGCACTTTGGAATTCTCAACTACTCATATTTGCATTTCTTTCTAAAGGCCACCAACAAAGATCACCTGTAACGTTGGAGAGTAGACAGAGTCCAAAAAACAATCCACGATGGATTGCACTTTACGTTTGAGCATTTCATCATCGGAGTTTGCATGACTTCCATCCTGTGAAGAAAAAAATCATTGTGAGTTAATAGAATGGTATCAAATATCGAATACAGTCTAAAATGAAAAAAAGAAGGTGCACATGGCTGTCTCCCTTCCCTCCCCACCCCCCCCCCCCTTTTCTGCCCTTTTCTCTCTCTCTCTCTTTCTCTTTCTCTCTCTCTCTCTCTCTCTCTCTCTCTCTCTCTCTCTCTCTCTCTCTCTCTCTCTCTCTCTCTCTCTCTCTCTCTCTCTCTCTCTCTCTCTTTGTTTCTTTTTTTGTTGTTGCTGTTGTTTTTTAGTCACAGGGAGGCAAGAAAATAAATCAAAACTATTTCCCGAGTTTAAAAATACCTGCTTGAAGCACCCAAGACGTGTCCATTAAAATTGTTTGGGTCCCACAAAAGTTAAATTGAATTAGCAAAAGAGTAGTAAATTTTATTTGCAAATAGTATGTTTTATTGTTTTATTATTTTTTATTTCTTATCATCCACATGACGACTTTTAAAAGTTTCTCACCTTAAACTTCTGGACCTCTTTGTAAAAAAACAGATCCTTGTCTATCTGCGGCATGCCATCCTCCTCACCATGTTTGAGCAGGTACTTGTAGAAGTAGAGCATGGTAATACTGAGATGACCCATGGCTGATTGACTCAGGGCAGCCAGGAATTCATTCTTGTCCTCTCGTGTCGCCTGAGCCCGACCCGTCGTCTGATAAGGGTTAACACGGAGCAGCCAAGAAGAGCAAAACGTGGTTAAATTAAAGGGATTAGAGTACAGCAACGTAATAGAGTACTATTTAAAAAAAAGATTTTTCTGGGCAGCGGTTTGATTATAATTTTAAAAATTCAGAAATAGATAGCAAGGCGTTAAAACAGTTTTATCTTAATGAAAATCGAGAGAATTCGAGGCAGAAAAAAGAAAGGAAGAGGAAAAAGAACGACACTCATCTCGAAATCAAATTCCGTGCATGGAATGAAACAAAATGTCATTTAAGAATAACAAATGAAGCGCAGGGCTCTTTATCAGCTTTGGTTTTACTTATTTTTTAAAGGCAAGAATAAATCTAGACAACCTCATTTACTTTATCCAAATCAGGCAAGTTAATTTCATATCATAAAAATACTTGAAAATACAGATTGCGGATTATGGTTTTTGTATACGTGTGGCATGCAAGATAAAAAGCTTATGAAATTAAAGAAGAGTTACGGAAAAGGTTTCTTTTATTTGAACAACAGAATGGTAATTTAGATTGAGGAGAAAGATGTTTTGCCTAAATTGCTGGTGAAATTTGGCTTCACAGATTTCGCTGAGCCTACGTATTTCAGAAATTATACCAGACGTGGTGGATTTATGGAAACGGTTCTCCATTCTAGTTGTGTGGTAAAGATATTGTATTTTAACCATAATAGGTACGCTTTCATAATTCATCATTATGGAAATGTATTTTTTTTACCTTCCACTTAGATTCTTCATAGGGAAGGTTTTAATTCTGCCTGGTATTCTACTTTTACATTTGCTAATAACTCAAATTTGCTAATTCAAATTACTGACATAAATATCACAAAATGTTATTAAAATTATATAAAGTATGTGAGAACAAGTACAAGTTGTGATTTTTAAAACACTAAGTGACGTTTATAACTTACAGAAAAGGGATATGATACCAACGCTTGTGAGAATGATAATAAAAAATAATATTGCAAATATTAAACACAATATTGTGAAAAAAATCATCACAAAGTATTTTTTTTCAGAGAACAACAACAATGGTATTAAAATTAAGAACAACAGCAACAACAACAACAATCATAATAATAATGATGATGATAATAATAATAATAATAATAATAATAATAATAATAATAATAATAATAATAATAATAATAATAATAATAATAATAATAATAATAATAACAATACTAATAATAATAATAAAACGAACTAGAAGATAGAATAGCCAAAGTGATAATGATATTCATTTGGTAATTAATGACAAAGTAATAGGTTCTTTAAGCCTAAGCAAAAATTACCTTTTTCTTGTCATATTTTTTAGACGAGTATATGTTAGCCTCAAAACTATATAGGTCAATGAAAATATATCTCATAACAAGGCTATTCCAACTTACTTAATACTCTGTTAGTTAATATACGTAAAAGTATTCAATCACACGCACTCTTCATCTTAAAAAAAAAACATAAAGCTTCGAATATATGAAATTCACAGCATTTTTTTTTAAAAGACCATAGAATACAAAAAATATAAAATATATTGCGGAATACTGATAAATTTTAACGATTTAATTGCTGAACAAAAGCCATAATTTCTTTTAAATAAAAGGGTTAAAAGGTGATGGTAAAAAGTACATTCAGCACTCTTAACTTACACTGAAGAGATAATATTTTGAAAAAAGACTTCGGTGCACCTGAACAATAATAGGTATAATGATGATGTATGTAATAATAAAAAAATTATTCATCACTACGGAAATCCATCTTTACTTTTGGAAAGCATCAACAACATAACGACATTGTTATCAGCTTTGCATTGCTTCAAGAATACTAGATCACTCAAAGTTTTGAAGGATGAGAAGAAAAAAAACTAATTAAACAATGAATAAATCGCAGCAAAAGAGAATCACATACTCGAGATAGGAGGAAGGAGAGGGAGAGAGAGAGAGAGAGAGAGAGAGAGAGAGAGAGAGAGAGAGAGAGAGAGAGAGAGACAGACAGACAGACAGACAGACACACACACACACACACACACAGATAGACAGAGACGCAGACACAGACATAGGCGGACGGATAGACAGAGAGAAAGAGACAATGAGACACGCAAAGGGAGAGGGAGAACCAGACAAAAAAAAAGAAAGATTCAGAGTAATAGAGAAAGGGAGAGAAAGCGGAGAGAGAGAGAGAGAGAGAGAGAGAGAGAGAGAGAGAGAGAGAGAGAGAGACAGAGAGACACAGAGAGACACAGAAAGAGGGGGTGGGGGGGAGAGAGAGAGAGACAGAGACAGAGACAGAGACAGAGACAGAGAGAGAGAGAGAGAGAGAGAGCAAACTAGAAATTTTGTACATGAAGAATAAACGTAAAGTAAAGGACACAGTAACGAAAAAGTAACAAGAAAAGGTTTGGTTTACTGCCACACATCTTAGAAAAGAAAAATAAGTAAAAAAGATTCTAGCAAGAGATAGCTCAATTAAACAAAATATCTATTGTCAATTTATAAATAATATACCACGCTGGAAGGAAAGTCGAGATGAAAGAAGCTAAGAACATTAACTCTCTGAAATTTGAAACTGATATCTAAGGTCGTAGCAAAAGTTGAATCATCCTCACTTTCAGCTCCATTGCATGGTAAAGATTGTCAGATTTTCTTATAAATTATAAAAAAAGATGTTATATACGATTTATTTCTTCAGTAAAGACAAGCTTATGTGAAAGATCCACTTTTCTCATGCTCAGTCATCATTAGTTTGTTCGGAACTTCGGCGATTATAAGCATTATATTCCTTCATTAAATCATTAAATTGTCTTTCCTCTTTAAAAAATGCTCTGAGTTGTATCGATAGATAATAATATTATTATTTTGATCGGAGACAAACTTCATTTCGTAAAATGATGATTTGGGGGACAGATATTCCTTCAGCATTAACATTCAACTCATTATTTATAAAAGACAACAGATGACATAAGTGACGCTTCTTAGTACGCTATGTGGAAGGGTTAGGCTTTAAAACAAGGTTTTATCAATCCCAGAGGGCTTCTACTGCTCTAGAATACAGCACTCAAAAGATCTATGGCTTTATTGGTAAGAAAATAATGGCTCAATACTTGGATAGAGATGCAGTTCTACAATGCTCATTGTTTAAGACATTGATACGCCAAAAAGTCCTTCGCAAAATCGTATTCAATTGATCAAATATACCCGAGGGCTTATGAAAAGCTTTACTAGTCTATTTCTTCGTGGATTTTCCATATGTTGAAAAATTTCACCCTTAAAGGTCGAGCATGCAATACTATTTTTACACAACTGAATACATGTTGAAATTATAATTATGTTATAGGCATGCACATTTCCATAGATCACCAACATAGAAGTTTTAATATAAATCAATATGCTGTAGGGTAAAAAAAATCAAGGATTTTTCAAGAAGAGGGAGACATAATGAAAGTTGTGGGTACAAATATAGCCAAAGAAAAAGTCCTTCTTCCACATTTATGCATTTCCCCCACTATGTAAAATCTTTAAAAAGTAGAGGTTCCGTATAGGCTTGTGATATGACTAATCTATAGTGACATTAAAGTACGGAGTTTTATTTACAACACTAAACAATAATTTGGCTCCAAACTTAAACAAACTTGAACTAAACTAAATGAGACTATCCCTTTTCTCCCATTCTTTTTCATTCTATTTTAATAAATACTCTTTATAATCAAAATTAACATCAATGTAACAGATAATTCTTTAAGACTTTTAACATGAACATGAGTGATTCTGTTTTCCGAATAGACACTGAGAGAACTTACCGGAAGATTTAACAATCGCAAAGTCCTAAAACTTTGTATTTGTATTTGAATATGTTGCAATACAATAGATAAAGCTGGTTGATATTGAACTTCATCGCATTTGCTCGCATATGACTTTGTGTATTCATCATCTTTTTCCCTTAATTATGTTTTAAAAAATACTTCCCTGTGCATTGCGGCCAATGTATAAGGGACTTATTTGCTTTAGTTTTAAAACGATTTTGCACCATACAGTTCTTTAGAAAAGAAAAAGTATTTAAAATGCTTATGATGTGCGTGCAAGACAATCATGCAGTTAGAACTTTGTGTGGGAAATGTAGATGAGATATGGATACAACATTGAATAAAGGGCTTGCTGTGTAAATTTTCGGTTTACGGTAAGATCGTGAAGTATTCATATGACAGAGCACTATGATATTCGTACGAAAATATAATATGAGTGTAGTTGTATCCTTACATAGACGACCAATGTGCACGGGTACATGGCTGTGCACGGATATAGAACAGCAGATCTATATAACACGTTGCTATGTCCTTTCCGAGCAGAGTAGAGAAAAACCAACGATAAATACATCGATATGCAGTCATTGATTTCCGGATTGTAGCTTTATAAAAATAGCACAATCATAGATAGTGTTAGTTCTAAGCAAACACTGCACAGCCCTACACCCCATGCAGATATATAGCTGCGCCAGAGGCAACCATTTGTGTAGGTCACTTTGGAAGTATCCGGTACCTTTTGGCGAGCGCCGCGCCGCGCCGGTCCGCCACGAAATCTTGACGTACTTCTTACGGACTGAGGACGCCCACCGCGTGACGATGCAGTCAAATTCAAGACCGGGACTTCTAGGAGAGCGGAGAGGTCTGCATGCTGCCATGACCAGGTCATGATTCAATATAAGCACATCAATGTGAGTGTAACATGGGTTTTCTTTTTTTTTTTCTTTGAATTGTTGTTGCTGTTTTATATTTTTCTTTCATGAGAGGTAAAAAAAAAAAGATAAACATCACAATCCTGCTTATAGTTTAATCCTATAAAGATATTTTAGCCCCATCCTCTTGCATTTGCCAAAAAGCTTGATCATTTTTTTAATATGTATCTGAATGCTGACCACAATGTAAGTGATCTTGTGCGTTATAGTTTTCAGATGAGATTAACCTGACCATTCGAACAAATAGAATTGTCCACAGCAACATAATGAGAGGTAAAAATTTAATTTGAAGTGTTGTCTTAGTGTATTTACGTGTCTGCTTATGAGGAAAAGCTAATAGCATGAAGCGATGGTAATAGATTCATGTTGGTTAATTAGTATAGAAGGAAATGCAAAACAAATGCCTTCACCTTGAAAACACATAGAGCACACTAGTTAGTGAAGGTATATTAGGTGTCGCTTTAAAAAATGTATAGTTGTTTTTTATAAATAAATAGGCAGACATCGAACGAGACAGAGATAAAGATCAACTATGTGCAACAGAAATAGAAGTAGAGATAAATGATTAAAAACTAGACTCATAAACTGAGGTGTAAATAGATAGGTGGAAATGATAGGAAAATAAATCACCTATTGATAGAGAGATTAAAATGACTGAGGGGTTTATCTATGGTAGTAGAATGGGTGATTTTTTCTTTCTAGGAGGAGGCTGCGGAGGAGAAAAAAGGAAGGCTATGATGATAAAGTCGAGGTTCAAAAGGCGGAAAAAAAATAGGGACGAGTGCGGATGGATTGGAAAGAATTGTGATAGCGGTGGTGGAAGTGGTGATGGTGATAAATAGAATTGAATGGCCATAGTGACTTTGTTTATATAATATTGTTCTTGGAGTTTATGATGATAATGATGATGATGATGGTAGTGATGATGATGACTGTAATGATGTTGATTTTAATACGATGATGGCTATTGAGAAAGCTATTGTAATGACAGAGCTGTTTGTTCAAAAAGCCCCTCAACCGAGCATGAATGTAACAAACGATTTGAATTTTAGAATACTTTACAAAATGTGTCAATTGTCACGACAGAAAGCAATAGAGATAATTCTGTTTAAATAGCTGTGCAAATCTGGATCACTCAGCTGCTATACATAAATATTTATTTGAAACACTGATGTAAAAAATTGCATATCATTATATAGCTGAACCTCAGATCCCCAAAGCATTACAGGAACTGCACAGCATGTTAAATCATTTGTCCTCTCGTTTTCCACCTTATATTTCCACACGCCTGGACAACTACATGGTGCAGGTTAGCTAAAGCGGGCAGCTCTAGAACCGATGATCCTATTAGGTAGACGTTTCATATCAAAATACCTTTTGAGGAACTGCACTGCCTTTGTCTAAATCACCTGGCGCCTTCAGTTCAACCATTTCGGATATTGTTTTCAACACCACTCGCCTGTTCGCGGCCAACCTCTCCACGCCTCTACACTTTTTGAGAAAATGATTTCCTCCTCTTATAATGTCATTTCCCGTTCTCTCTTTATAGCCAGTCTCAGAGCCGATTCCTTCCTGTGGTAAGTCCCCATCTTGAAATACTTTGGTGTCCGTTATACGTTGTTTGAAGGTCTCGGGCGGGCAAACTTTTCCGTGTGCACACCTTCCAGGACATTCACCCGCACAGCCGAGAGCTCTATGTGTCGAATTTTGCCCACACCGGACGATTGCTCTGATTCTTTGCTTAAGTCGATGGGTTCAGACTTAAACGATTGGCGAAAATCGGTGTTGTTAAATAATATGCTTTAGGCACAGATCAACTGTTGCTATTTTGATGATTTGTTTTCTTTTCTTTTTTTTTTAGATTAACTCACAAGGAACGTTGGGGCTACCGATACTTAGAGACCCACGATTCAAACTGCTTAACAAGTATGACTTGATTATTTGTTTTGAAATATAAATTGCAACTGAGCAATTTCTACTTTTCAAGGATTTCAAACAAGTGTAAAATCGTCTATGATAACAATATAAAAATGGAAAACATAAAAAATTATACCAAACCATATTAATGAGGAACATGATGAAAAAGCGTATCCTTAAAAAAATCAAGACAACTGAGGTTGGCAAAGAAAATAAGCTTGGTGGCTGGGTTAAGCGACAAGAGAGAGTAAAATATATTATTGATTGCATCTGCATACATTGCTTTATTTTTAAACATTCCATAACATAATTTTTAAAACATTGTGCTGTGAAATAAACATTCTATACACATCCAAAAACTGGTATAGGAGCATAACATCATTTTTAAAAGCTTACATTCATGTCCAGAGTCACTACATCAGGTGTAAACACGCTAAAAAGTGATTTCCTCGACACTATTGACTACCATGGACTAAGAGACTTACACTGCGCACAATCTATGATGAGCTACGGATAGATCGATGCCTGTGATTTTTTACACTTACAAAAGCTGTAAGAAAATATATAAGCCTGTGGATAAACATCTGTAAACGAAAGATCGTATGAAACATAAAGCAATCATATTGTTTTAAAATCTAATATCTTTTTTTTTTAACCTTGATTCGTTGCGAGATTTAAAACACCAATCCAAAATCACATGCAAATACACCGTGATATGTCCCCGGAATTTATTAGGTGTTCAGTACAGATTTTCATTGCCTCTAGATTTCATTCAAAATCGTGAAACTATCATAAATAAAAAGCGTTTCCAAAAGATTGGTTAACTACATCGCAGTTTTGATTTTGTAACATTTAAATGTATGTGAGTGTGCGTTAGGATTTTCTAATTAAGCGAGCGCTTTTCTTCGGTTTTTTTTTAATGAAAATCACATTAATACTACATAGCATCTTCGAAAGGTTCATTGCCCCTTACAAAACAAATCGATGTTGCTCAGGTGATCATATTTAACTTATCTGTTCTACATCGTGAGAAAATAATTATGCTAAATCAGAATCTGAGTTTGGTGAAATTTCATAGACTCGGCATTAAAGTGGAAAGTTATGGTTCCTGCTTTAATAAGATGAAAGTTTTCAGTATAAAATACATTTTTGTCATATTTAAAAGCAACAAAGAGATACGGACTTTTGATAAAGTAAAGGTATAAAAAAAGGCATGTAACATTTGTATCTTTTTACAAAAAAAGTAAAATAACTTCAATACACCAATGAATTTCTCAAAATTCCTTTCGAATGCAATTAACAAAATTAGCAAGTCAGAAGTAATGTCGATCTTTATTTCGTTGATGTTTTATATTTTCAATTTTTTAATTTTTTTTAGAGAGTGTAATTTTACAGAGAGTTATGTCATCTCATAAAATTGCATGATTTCTCTGCAACAAGCAAAAGCATTTAGAAGAAAGAAGAAGCCTGCTCCAACTCTTTTGTTGTAGTATATCTTTTTCCCGTTTGCGGTGTTTAATAAAAGCAAATTTTTCTGTCTTGAGTTTCCTCACCTTTGAACCTTGGTATTAAGTTAATAGAATGTTTACCATTTAAGATTGCTTAGAGCATGTGCTATCGTTTGGTGTGCCAGAAATGCCGATTTATGCTTTAGCATGTTTTTTTATTGAACCATGTTTGAAAAGCGGAAATACTAGTACGAGCTTCTGCTCGGAAAAGAAAGGTGAGAACTGTATCTTAATACAATAATGGTGATTTGCATTCTCACCTTGCCCCGAGATTTACGCTTGTTCTAGCCGGACATCATAGCCTGATCATTGCCCATGCGCATAGCCAGCTCTGATTGTGACATTGTGGCCAGGTCACTAGGGTCCATTCCAAATTCTTCTGCTTGCCGCTGTAATAAGTTCATGCCAAAGAAACAGATATCATAGGTTTAAGGAATGAAATGCGGTCAAATCGAGTCTCTGATCTTTTTGAAAAAAAAAGTATTTATCGATATTTAAAATGTATTGGATTTTGCGACGTTCACAACAACAACAAAATGGCTGAACATTTCCATTATCAGATATTCTGCTGTTAACTATTTGAGTCGTTTTTTTTTTGTTTTTTTTTTGTTTTTTTTATTTTATCTTTTTCTTCATAGTGAAGTATTTTATCGTCAAGTGCCCCTATGTATTCTATTTACTATTATTAAAAGGACATGTAGCCTAAAATCAGTAGAGAAGCTACGGGTTCTTCACTCGTTTGTTGAAACTTGAAAGGTATGCTATTGTTGAAAATATAGAATGGAGCTGACCTTTTGCCGATACGGTATTAATATCAATCTGTCATCGATACAGTAGTATTAACAATCTGTTAGCATAGAATGTATCTTCCATAAAATGACTATTGGTTTGATTTGATTCTTCAAACTCGGACAGTTGTTAAAAAGATAATTTCTAAATTCTAAAAACTAGTCATGTAGAAATAGTGTATTATGGCTGTCTTTTCCTATACTTGCTGCCTTTTCTTTTTGCAATATTCCGTCTGATACCATCAAAATGCAGTAAAGTTGGATCAAACCTTTTAAACCTTTGAGATTTCTTTATTAGATACATTGAGCAACGCATGTTGCGTTCTCAAAGGGCTCATCGGAAAAATCTCACAATGAAAGTTAGAATTCTTGCTGCAATGTAATGATTAATGGGACAATTTTATTATTACGAACTTAAAAATTCATACTCGTAAGAGTAAATTCAACAGTAATAAACTCTTTGATAAAACACTGAAGTAGTCAAGTAAAAAAAAAAGCTTTGTTCATTGTAATTAATGTTATATACCCACATATATAAAGAGAGACAGACAGACAGACAGACAGACAGACAGAGTAAAAATGATATTTACCATGATAAATTCTTTGAAAACCTCCTCCATTCGAGGCAAAATAGTTTTTTGAATCTCTCTGAGAAGCGGTGATTTAGGTCGGTCCTTTTCCTCAGCAATCCGGGCCGTCACTTTCTCATTATTAAGTGCCGTATACCTCTTTCCCGCTGGATCCAAGTAGTTTCTTTGAAACCAGCAGTTTAGATGTTAATAATAGGGTATTTAAATATTCAGCTTAACAATTTTAAATCCCTAGCCGAAATTTTGAAAAATTAAATGCAAAAGATGTTACACCCGGAAAATAAGAGAATGGCTTTCTTTTCTTTTTTTAACAGCGCAGGGTAATTTTGATATATTTAGACCAGAATAATGATGTTTCCCTCAAAATAATATTGTTTTCAAGACAGAGATGGATAAAAATTGCAAAATCAATCACGCGTTCCAAAGCACTCATTTTGTACGTCTCGCACTTGTATATCTCAGCATGTATTAATCTCGGTTTGAGATCAGCAAGAATGTGTTGGGTTTAAGTCACACAAAAAAAAATAATACCAGCATTGAATTTAATAACATTAATTTATATTTAATGATTATCCATTTAGACTTTGACTTCCTTGCGAAGCCAGGTTGAGTTATTTATTTAAAATTTTTTAAAAGATTTATTGTTTAATCTTATCTCTCATCAGTTTGATAGGACTTAACTTTCCCCTCTAATGTTTTCAACATGCAACTCACATACGGACACACAGAAAGTTTAATGAGCCCTCTCACTTTGTGACGAGCCTCTATCTCTCCTATCTTAATCTAATATACATATAGATATATAAACAATGTAAAGAGCTTTCTTACTTGGCGATCGACCCTACCTGTGCCTCTTTTTTTGTCTTGCCATCCTTGAGGGCAAAGTAGGACTCTACTTCGTTGTAGAGCTGCATCATGTTGTGGATTTCTTTGTTGTCTCCTTCGGTTACGTGCTTTCGAAACATGGACATCACCCTGATTTGTTGTTGAATACAAAATAGCGTCTATACTAGTGAACTAAATATTGTGTATCAAAAGTAACAATTTTATTCTTGGATGATCATTTCTTCAAAACCGAGTTTCTTGTTTAAGAAAACCTAAAAAAAGACCGTTATCTGTCTCGTATATGGCAAAAGTTACTTGATAAAATTGACAATAAATTAGGCACAAATATTTATACTTAAAAAAATATAATGCTTAATGACGAGAAATAGTTATGCTTGTTACGATTTCAGTATTTTCACATTCTTTTTTTTATTCCTGACAAAATTAATATTAATAAATTAGAGCCAATATAGATACTTCATATTTGTTAACTTTGCACATAAAGTCAGGTGTAAAAGCCCAGCTTTATAGCGATATCTTATAAACAAAACAAAACAAAATTCATGAATAATAGAATCTTATTAGTTTCATACTAAATGTATTGAATATCTGTGTATTTATCCACTGCTTGAAACACTTATAAAACCAAAGGGACTTAAAGCATTAAAAAGCAATTTATTTCTGAAAAATTTTAATCTACTTATACATCTTAAAGCTTATCACTTTGATCCGTTGATATCTCTTTCTGTCTCTTTTTATCTATCTATCAATCTACATATCTGTCTATTCATCACCTATCTATGTACCTACCTATCTATCGATATATTTCTATATCGCCCCAATACTCACTGCCTATTTTCAACCATATCCTGGAAGGTTGGGACGCGATTGGACCTGTCCCCGCCAATCTCTACATCCTCAGGTAGCTCCTCGTTCAAGCGTGTGTGGGCAGAGCTTTGCTGCAAGTAAAGAGCGGTTGATTGTTTAGAGAGACTTTGATGTGCTTGAATAACCACTGTCATTTCTTGAGCACTTGTAAATTACTTAATCATAAATTACTTTTTAGTCTTCATAAGCAATTAACAGAAGATTAGGTAGATAACATTATTACCAAAATAACAGTTCTTAAAAAACAGACATATTAATACAATATTCTCATGTTTACATGAGAATGAAAGTAATTAATATGGAATTTAGGCTTCAATATAGATTCTTTTATGTTTTCAAACAAACTATCAAAAGTCTTTTAGTCGAATCAAAGCTCAGTCTATAAATTCAAGCTTAGATTCTAGATAAAATGCAGATTCTAAACTTTGATGTTGAAAAAGAATAGGTTCTATATTATCTAAGTATAATTCTAAATATAATTAGCTGAAAGCATTCGGATAACAAAGACAGTTTTTTGAAAAATTTAAAGTCTCATCGTTTGAAGTCACAAGAATTTTTTTACTTAAAATCAAAGTCGCTTAAATATGAAAATAATAGACTGTATTCTGTGTATAGTATAAAAACTTAAAGTTTCATTTTTTTAATCTTCATATTGGGCATGCAGCGTAAACTTTGCGCCAGTTAAGTTTTATATCCGAAAAAAATTAAGGGAAGTCTTAAATTAGATCCAGTGAACTGAACTTCTGAGCAATAGTTGCTTCATCTATTGATTTTCAAAGTATTTTTTTTTATAACTGGACAATGTTTGCACGATTGAAGTAACCACCATAACGGCATAAAAAGTAGTTTTTACTATTAAATCTTTTAACAAAGCGGAAAACAATGAATGGTGCACAGCTTTCGATGAAATACTGAAATAATGATCTCGGTTTATTTGGCATACATGTTTACTATTTTGGAAAAAATACGTATTCTTTCTCTTCGGGCAGTGAATTTATTGGCTAAACGATTTAAGGATTCTTTTCTTACAAAAATGTGCTCCGTGTAGCGGAATGTCTGTACAAATAAATAAAGCAATAAAAAAGGGTTATATATATATTTCTTATGTATTCTTAAATTATTCAAAGCTATATCAACCTGAAATATAGCGGTCAAAATCTACAGCAAACTTTTACAATATTAAAAACAAAAACCTGCCTGTAGATTGAGGTCTCAAGCAAGCAAGATACCTGTCGGACATGTGGTTTTTCAGAGCAGGACTGTCACACCACAATTCTTGGTGATTCCCATAACTTTAATACAAGCAGAGATTATCTTTTCATCAATCTTTTATTACAATTATTTGTTTGATCTCTTGGTGGGTTTTTTTTTTTTTGTTTGTTTTTTTGTTTTTTTAACAATTTTCTATTTGGACATAATACGTTAAAAATGGCGGCGCATTTGCAAGGCGGTGGATCATAGAGTATTTACCGTGTTTGGTTTTCTTTTCGCCTTCCGCTGTCTGGCGTAAGCAGCACGTATGGCCTTTCTGCGCTCCCGCTCAATCTCCTTCCGCCGAGCCAGGGCCTCTGCCTTCTTCTGCGCGCGCTTGGCCAAGTCATTCTCATCGGCGTGGATGAGGGCTCTGTTGAGACGACGAGCTCTCTCCGATGATGTAGAGGCCGGGTGTCTAGGGTAGAATTCATACAGAAAAAAAAAACTTAATCTCGAATTCTGATGTCTTTCTCTTAAAAAAATATTTCACAAAGGCTGCCGATGTAATAATTCAGATGTGTAGATTTCAGGCTGTTTCTACGTGTTCTTATATTTTTAAATCAAAAATGTAGTTTTGTTCTTAGAGACAGGGTTTTCTTTTACAGTACATAATTTATTAACTGATGCTTAAGGAAATGTTCTGTAATTATTGTTTTATAATTATATATATATATATATATATATATATATATGTAAATGATGTTTAAAATCCCCAACATGAAATAATGTTTAATATTTAAAGGAGATTTCAAAATGTTTAGTCATTCTAGTAAAATTTCACATTTTTACCGATCCAATGTCAATCTTCACTTTAGCAAACATGTTAATGGAGATCAAATTTCGCAAAAACGTTAGTTAAAGTGGTAATTACTCTAAAACTGATTCTAAAAACATATATAATAGTGCATTAAAATAGCATACTAACTCGTTTTTGTTGCATCTAATGTGACAAAAAGACTTGCTATTTGAATTTGGCATCAAACAATAAGGTAGTCTGTCAAATAACAACAGCAGAACTGTTTCCGTTTTGTATTCACCAAAACAACTTGCAAAGACTGCAAGTTGTTTTATGACGTCATGGTCCTTGATATGTTATACTTTTTTCGTCTTCTTCAGATATCGAAACCAACTTCAAAAATAAATTTGGACGAAATATGTAGTTATTGCATCACCAAACGCAATCCAATCATGTGATCCCCATAAAAATTTCAACAGCCCCTTTTTTCTGCTTCTACATACATGTGTGCACTTAATAGCTTTCTGAATTATGGCTTGATTTAATGTTTTATTCCCAAATAATCAAAAAGTTTTCTTTTTAAATAAGCTTAACTGAGCATGCGGCTAAGGTACAAAGACCATTAATTTACTCACGAGAAGCAATCTTTGATTTATGGAAAAGGGACACTTACGCAAGTTTCAAGTTGGTTTTTTTTTTTTTTTGTTTTTTTTTTTTTTTTGGTGTATTTGTTTGTTTTTTACTGTTGCTCTTGTGAGCTTAGTTTTTGCTTGTTGTTTTGTTTTGTTGTAATCATCAAATCAAAACAATACATATCCATAAATATTATGCATTTTACTCTAGTTTCTAGTAAATAATACCATCGATATCAAGTTACATTTCTTTTTTCCATTTCAAAGAAGAAAATATCCTTTTGATACATGCTGCTTCTCTTGTGAAGTTTAAAGTAATGGTGTAATTTTCTTTCCCCCTTTTTTTAAATAAAATGAATCAACGGAGGTTTTGTTTCTTTAAAAACTGAAAAATTCCTTTTGTTACTTTTAACACAGTTTGCAAACTATCTCATAACTGCAGGTCACTATTGCTTGCTGTTTATTACTTGCTGGGAAAGTGGAAGAAACGCCTAAAAAGTGTAAAGATATTATAAAGAATTGCTCAGAATCTTATTTCACCAAGCTCATTTGCACGATTTGGAGAGGACCCAAGGGTAAGGAGATTTAATTCTTTCCCAAATTCTAACTAGGCATTAAAAAAATGTAGTATCTTAGTGTAGGGGTGCTAGTTTTGCAGTTATTATCCTATTTCCGAATTTTAGCAATCTTGACTGATTTGTTTTTCAAAACATTCAGGAAAATGGAAGACATAAGGGTAAAAAGTTGCGATTTCACACATGGTTCTATAAATAAACAATCTTAGAACTATAGAACCTTCTAAACACTGTACCACTCTTTATCACAAAGAGTGCCGTGAGTGAACTTACATCACATGATGTTCATTCACACTCAAACTTCTTTAAGTTATTGCGTAATTTGATAGCTGGGTCACTCTCTTAGAAATATAAATTTGATATTTGAAGGGAAGATTCAAGTTTATACATAAAATATTTCTGCTCTGATCGTGAATAAAAGTATAATTAAATCCATTTTTTCAAAGTCATTAACATCCTTAAAAACAAACGTATTAATAGTACTACTGCAAAGAAGAAAATTGGAAAACATCATGAGATAACAAAAAGGAAAAGTTTATATGTCTACTCTTACAACAATAAGTATTCATGCAAAAAATGGTCCCCAAAGGTATTTAAAAAGACTGTAGTCTTCATAGCACTTAAACAGATTAATTCAATAATTTTTGGTTTTCAAGGTTCAATAAATTTGTACAACCTTTTTTATTTGTAAACCATACTCTTTTGCATTTTTACTGGCCTTTCTTCATTTTCCAGTTTCTTAACATTTTTTCTTTCCAGTTTTAGCATGTATCTCAACCGCCAGTTGAATTGTATGATCTAAAACAATTTGCACTGTGTAGGAAAGTTTGTTTTTTTTCCCCACATTTGTGAGTCCATTTGTAGAACTCAGAATGTTGAGTTGATTTGTTAATATTCACTAGATAATTTGCCATTTGATAGTTAGAAAGCAGTAAAGGAAATTCAATCAATAAAAGCAGATCACAACAACAAAAATTATTTAAACTCAAGGATCTGCTACAAATGTAAACTTAAATGGCAACCTACATCAGTTACTACTGCAAGAATGATCTTTGGTGTGAAATTTGCAGTTAAAAAGGTAAATCATAAAATATGTTTGAAAAAAAATTATTTGATTCTGCTGGGCCTTTTGATTGTTGAACGGAACTCACGACTAAATCACATTCCCTATGTTTTTGTTAAGTCTTCTATGTTAAACACAACTGTTTTTACTCACTCATTTTCTTTGAGTTCAAGATGGTGATGTTATATATTTTTTTTTACATTTGTTAGTACTGATGGTAGTAATTCTCTTCATTTGTAAGAGAGCTTCCACATTACTTTTGACATGATTTTCTTTCCTTGGCTTTAACTCCCTTCTAGGCCTAGCCTTTTAAGAATTCATAAAGAGAGAAAATATTGATCATAAAGTACTATGTATTATTTGATTTTTGTTTCCATGAAAATGGCAAAATTTAAAATTAATTGCATCTGAGATTTGCAATCTGTAGCAATATATTGTGCTGTTTAGGTATTAATTGAGTAATACTTTGATACGTCATTCCATTCATGGTTAACTTTAGGCAGTTTTAAGTTTCCAGTTTGTCTCTTTTATAAATTAGATTATATAGAATTTCCTTCTTCCTTCTTTTCATTGGAAAGAACAGGATGCTGTTACATTAATGGTTAACTTTATATCGGTGTTTTACTCTTCACAGGAAGAAGTTATGACTATGGAGAGAATCCTTCTCAAGACCATCAAGTTTGATTTTTAAGTTGACCATCCATACAGTTCAATGCTGAAATATGCCAAGCTTTTCAAATGTAAATTTGTTTTTGTTTCAGAAATGTAAATCAATGTGTATATTTATCAAATAGTCAACCCACTGTAAAAGGTACTTCTCCCTGTTCCTAAAAAGTTTTATTCTCTACGTAACAAAAAACTAAGTTAGATTGAACAATTAAGTGTATCAGAATGAATTGATAAAAAAATAGAAAATAAAAGAATACTACAGGAATAATAATTGAGCCTAAAGGAAAGATTTAGGAAGCCCTTTAAATTAGGTTTTCCCTTTTCTGGGAGATGCATACTGCTTACAAAAAAATTCTTAATTGTGGCTTAACAATAACATGACTCCAAGGTCGGATGTAGCTTGTGGTAATTTGGGGCCAGACCAACAGGATAGTACTATTAGTAGCTCCTTAAAGTCACATACCTTGTTTTGTTATCTGCTCTTGAATGATTCAAAATAATAACAGGATTCCCATAAAGAAGAATGAAGGTGAACTAATAATGCAATAACATTCTTTATACAACAAGCTCACAGATAACAGATAAAATATTGCTGTCTTCTATCTGTCCAAGATATTCCAATTCTCCTTTTTGTCTTTTTTTCAAAAGCTGATAATTTCTTGTCAACCAAAGTATATATGTCACAAACAGGGATACATTGGCCCATTATGCAAAATTCTTTGAAAAAAATGTTTTGTTTTTCCTTCCTTTGAAACAAGTTAATGTCAAGTAACGAATTATGACAATTGACATATCCTGAAATTTTTTACTCTATAGATTATGTCTATAACAATTTACCTCTTCCATCCGTCATTTTCTCAGAATATAGTTAAGATCATGTAATTGTCACTTGATGTTCTTTGACTATCAATGTACAAAAACATTTTAGATTTTGATTGTTGGGCAATCTCAACTACTCTGCATAGAGAAAATGAAACATGAGGTTGACAGAAAGAGCAATATTGATCCTGAAAAACTTTGAGCTGAAATACAATAGAATTTTTAGTAAAGGGTATGTGTATCACTCTAACTGTCTGTCTGTCTGCCTCTCTCTCTCTCTCTCTCTCTCTCTCTCTCTCTCTCTCTCTCTCTCTCTCTCTCTCTCTCTCTCTCTCTCTCTCTCTCTCTCTCTGAATATAGAAATAAAGAAAGCAGTCAAACTACGTTAGAGGCTGAGACAGACGAAGTTGGATCTGCTAGATCTAGGTTTGTGGTTGATTTTTCTTTACTAATCTCTCTCTCTCTCTCTCTCTCTCTCTCTCTCTCTCTCTCTCTCTCTCTCTCTCTCTCTCTCTCTCTCTCTCTCTCTCTCTTGCTTTCAGTGTTAGTTTAAAATTATGAGAATAAAGTACCTAATATAAACAGCTTAACTCACAGGTGCACATCTTTCATTACCTTCAAAATGTTAGACTGTGTAACATATTTTCTTTGTTTTTTTTTTTGTTGACATAGCAAGTCTGCATGGCATTGATGTCAGGCCTTTTTGCTTATCAAACTTTAGCCCTTGTTGGGCATGGCGGAACTGAAAAGATGAGGTCCTAAACTCACCTGCTGACTAAAAAGGTCCCAGTAGATATCATGCTGGAATCAAGGCCACAATGCTCCATGTAAAAGGATGTAATTTGAAAGTTAACTATAAACAGGTTCAGGGCAGGTAATTCTGATCTTTGCTTAATGTCACATGAATTACTAAAATTCATTGCTTACTCTTTTTAAAACTTTTCTTAATTTTGATTGCAGCTGACAAAGACAAGACTCAAAAAATGGCTCAAATGGCTTGGACTTTTATCAATGACAGGTAAAAAAGTTAGGCAATATAAATGATTTTCACTCAAGAGGGTTCACTGCATCTAAATTCCTTCTTTACATTACGAAATTCAGATTAAAGATATTTTCAAAAGTACTGCTTTTAATTTTTTACAATTCTTCATTTCCAATGTAGATGTGCATGCTGTAACTGCTGATGATGTAAAAATATTGCATAATTTGGGTTTAAAAAGAAACGATGAAGGCAATTATGTTTGTACCTCAAGATGAGAATCTACGATGGATTTTAAATTCTGTAGATTAGAAAAATAGAAGTTAAAATTTTTCAGTTTGTTTATATATCTTGCATGCATTTTCTGCTCTTTAGCCTTTGCACAACACTGAGCCTCCAGTGGGAACCAGAGATTGTGGCTGTATCCCTTATGTATCTGGCTTCACGCCTCACCAAGTTTGAGCCCACAGAGTGGAGTGGCAGATCCAGCAGCAAAAGTAAATGGTGGGAGGACATTATTGAAGGCATGTCCATGGAGCTCATGGAAGGTTGGTTCAGTCAATGGAATTGCGCAGACCAGCCCTTCAAATAGCAACTTTATTTACTTATTGAAAAATTTTAAGTCCAGAGCAAACGGATTTCAAATAATGATTTTGGTGAGAACTTTACTAGGCCAACTATATCAAAAAGTTATTTTGAGTAACTGAAGTTTGGGGATTAAGCTTAATCAGTAAAGTGTTGTTTAAATGATAAGTCCTCAATTCCAATTATAAAATGAGAGATTGAATGGACCCTGCTTTTTTTACTACCTGGTCCATAAACATTCTCTGAGTTGCAAACACTCCAGCATCATTTACGAAGAGCATATCAATTGTGATGTTGTTTTCATTGATTTTTTTGTATATGTCATCTCTTACTAACTCCCTTTGTCAACTCGTTTTAATTTTATTTCTATAGAAAAATAAGAAAATCTTTATTCAAATATTTGTGCTGTAAGGGATATTTGAACATATTTCTTGGCTTTATTTCTTCAGATATCTGCCATCAGGTGCTGGACTTATATTCCTCAAAGCAGAAAAAGTCAGTAGAAGCAGATTCACCACCTCAAAGTCCAGCAAAGGGGAAACAGCAGCAGTCACCGCCCCCACCCCCACCCCCTGATAGAACACCAACAAAACGAATGAGAGAGGTAAATAATAGATTCATTGTAAATATAAACCTTACAAGCCTTTTTTCTTTTTTTTCCATGCAACTTAAAAATGTACATAAAACAAACAGTGTTATGAATATGTAATTGAGTTCAACCTCAAGTTCTTCATTTCATACCTTTTTGTCGCAACTGCTTTATGCAACAAAAAAAAAATAAATTAAAAACAAAGGGGGGGGAGGATTTAGATCCCTTTTCCTAAAGTTTTTCGTGCATTTATTTTAGATTTTTAATACTCTTTATGAATGGAGTAAAGTGTAATTTTTAAAACTGAATCATTTATTTTTAATTCTGTTTTTTTTATGAATTGTGTAATACATTAATAAGGAAGTTAAAAATTACAGGATATTGAAATGGGAGCTTTCACTTCATTTTTCTTTATCTAGAGCACCCCGTCAGAATCTGAAAGGTCTTTGAAGTCTTCCAAGTTAGAACAGGAGGGCTCTCATATCACGACTATACAATCAAAGCCTTCAGGTATGGTACATACTTCTTACAGTATGGATTTTGTCTACCCTTTTGCGTTTGACCTCAGTGGTACTGTTTTATCACTATTGAATCAGGCAGGGAAAACATTTGTAAAAAGTAATGTTGAGCCTGGCACTGGTTAAGATGCAGTTACATAATTGACCATATCAATCATATATATTTTGGGAATTGTCTTAGTGGTCCTAACTAAATGATTTCTATTGAATGTTTGAACAGGAGGTGATTTATGGAAGCCTAGATCAAGTGAAAGCCTATAATAAATAGAAACATCTTGTATTTTGGATGACTGCTGCATGAATATTGGCCCAACTTAAAATTAAATACAATAAGCAGCAGTAAGAAAAATCATTAATTGTGAAGATTAAAAGTTACTGGCACATACTTATTTGTTGTAATACATGCTCTTGATCTTACTTGAACTTGGCTGATATAGGGAAACAGAATTACATTAGATATCTGACTTGCTTAGGGAACAGAAACATGTGGCAGATAGAACAGGAAAGAACCTATTCAGTCTTCTTGTTTTGTTTTTGTTGTTCAGACAAAGCAATTACATTACTATGTGAAATGCAAATGGTTGATTCATTTTACAGAGCTATGCAATGTTTGCATTTCTTTGTTAGTTCCATTATACAAACATAAATTTAGTTAATGGTTCAGAATTTTATTGGTTAAATGAAAGGATAATACCTAAGGCAATTTTTTAGTTTGTTTTCTCTGATTCCCATCTTCTCACCTGACACCAGAAAGTCTAATGAGCCTGAAGAATTGGCCAAGATTAAACCTAAAAGTTCAACTAATTTCTTAAGGCAACACTTATGACCTATGCTGTATTGTGAATAAGTGAACCTCGAATTCAACAAGCTGGGACCCAACGATACCTCAAGGTCAACAAGGGATTGACGAAGTCCTGTTTTTTTCCCTCTTTGTCTCAAAAGATTAACCTTGGATCCAACGAGTGTCACATTGGGTTAAGCGAGATGAAACAAGGCTGCACTGGGCCTCAATAGAAGAACAAAACCACTTTTAAAAGTTACCGCATACACTACAATGTCAAGCTCGTTCTTTGTCTGCGCGGCAATAAAAATTAGATCCACTGGCAAAGATCGTAAAATGTCCTGTGTGCGATTGCAGATGTGTGTGTATCGAGAAGAAAAGGGCCAGTACAACAGGGAGATGGAGAAAACAAAGCCACCTGGGCACTCCAGACCTAGTGCTAGGTGCAAGGCATCGCGGCAGGAAAAAAAAGAAGAGATAGTGAGAGAGGGGGTAGGGAGGTGCGCACCGCAGGGTAGAGCGACATTAAAGGGAAGGGAAAGGTGGGTTATAGTGTGTGCAGTTAATGAGGGCAGATGTAGGATTTAGGAAGGTCGGGAGACAAAAAGGGGGCATGCTTACACAAGATCAAAACATTCATGTAGATCTGATTACATGAGAGAGAGGCAGATAGACAGATAAACAAATGTACAAAGACAGTGAGAAAAGTAGCGAGGCATAGAGAGGAAGTGAAGATCTAAGCAAAGAATGAATCATGTTAGTTTTTTTTAAATGAGGGTGAGATTGAGGCTAGTGTGTGTGAGAAATACATTGCATTGTAGATAGAGACAGACGGACAGAGAGGGAGAGAGAGGAGGAGGGGGGGAGGAGGGAGAAAAAAGGGGTTAGGAAGAGTCAGAGAAGTTGTTTGACAAATGAATGTGTTTCAAAGAAGAAATACATTAATTTAAAAAAGACGCGAAACATAACTTCACTTCCTCAACACTTAGCCAGGTCCGTTCATTTGGTTGAGCAATATAGGGAGGTAACTGATTAAAAGTTTAGCTTTTGGTAGGTTCTCTAGCTTGAAGACATTTTTTTTTCTGTCAATTTAAATGTTACCTTTCATCCAACGAGACCTCGGGTTCAGCGAGGAAATGCTGTCAGACCCGAATATCTCATTAAATGCAAGGTTTACTGTAGCTGTTATTTTTCATACTTTTCAAATAAAGAAAAAAATTTGTTGAATTTATGCCCTTTTTAATGAATTGATATTTGAATTCGGACCTGATTTACAGAAGAAAGCGACTACGTAAACAAATTAATTTGCAGGTAAAGCATACTTAATGCAGGGAAATCGCACGCTAAAATAACATATCGTCTATTTCAAATTAAGATATTTCAGCATTATTACTCTATCCTTTCCATGCTTACATAGTCTTAAAATTTGGTGTGTGGTAGTCTTTGAATATAAGAAATTACAATGCTGTGGGGTTTTTAATTTATATATAAAGTGGTTTTGTGGAAATTAAAAGAAAATATTCCAAAGTTCAACATTTTATAAAATAACCATTTTAAAAAAAAACAACAAACAGAAATGTTTAAATAATAGTAATCCTTCTCAGCTGATTGTCAATTTAAAAATTGAAATAGGCAGTGTATATAATGTTTTTAAATTTAATTTACTAATGCATGCTCTTTTTATTGTGACAAGTTGGGGAGTGTAAGTAATCATCAGATAAAGACATAAATATAATAGAGAATCAGGCAAAAATGTTCCTCTCTTTGAAGAAGCATTTTTCAACTTATACATGAGTGCCTGGGATATTTATTTGGCCATAAGTATGCATACAATCAAGTTCAAGTTAAATTTAGAAATGTTACACCAAGATCATGATTATTTAAAAATAAGTCAAAGGGTATAAAATGTAGAGTACACAAAATAGTTAGTTTGATTTTTTTTTCTTCATTATAATCCTCACAATTCTTAGTCCAAAGAAAATCTAGGAGATCCCACCAATGCAAATAATGAATACAACCAGATTCTGTATACAACAATGTGTTGTATAAAGAATTTTTCTTGATACATTATATATCATAAAGTTAATTTTTGTTCCAAGGACAAAAAAATAATTGTGAGGTGTTATTTTGTTGGGTTCTATATAACTTCCAGGTTTTGCAATATCTTTATTTTTTTTTTTAACAAAAATGTTATTATTGGAGTGTTTAATGATGCTATATTGAAATCTATTTTACCTGATCAAGTTAATTTATGGTCATTTCTCCACATTGATTTTTGTTTCACCAGGTGCACCCATCCCAGTAGCCCAGCACATTCCCTCAACAGCAGCATCTGTGAGCTATCCATCTGCTGATACAGAGTTGGGTGGCAGCAGCAGCAGCAGCAGAAGTGCAACAACAGATTATTCCTCTTACAACCCATATGTATCATCACAAATGTTCAGTTCATCATTCATGTCTCTGGAGGGCTCGCAAAATATACAGTCCATCCTGGCTGGGAATGGGCCTAGTTCTGCTCCTCCTCCAGCTGCCCCAGCTTCTAATGCTGTTCCTCCTATTGTATATTCCAATCCCCACCACCTCCCACCATCAGATATATCTCAGTACCCTGCGCCACACCAGGACTCTCAGTATGGGTATCCCACCCCACCCCCTCCTGCCCCAGTCTCCACATTAGATCAAGCTTCATACACTTACCCACCCCCTCCTTCTACATATGGCCCTCCTCCAACCTCTGGATCTTCTCTTCCCACTTCTCATTACCCTCCTCCACCTGCTGCTAACCCCCCTCCTCAATCATATGATCCTTATATGGCACCCCCAACAAACCCCTCTACGTACCAGGGGGGTCCTCTCCCTGCATACCCTCCCCCATCTTCAAGCCAGCCACCTCAACATCTGTATCCCCCTCCTTCACTTCCTCCACCTCAGGGCTATGCGGCACCTTACTATCCTCCCAGCAGCGGAAGCCACCATGTCCCACCTCCAGTTCAAGGAATGGGTCCACCTAAAGTGTCTAGTTACCCTCCTCAGGGCAGCTCTCAACCCCCACCTGTTCATTCCCATCCACAAAACTTTGGCAGTGGAGGTAATCAGTCCAGACATAGGGGAAGCTATCAGAAGCAGAAGCGTAAGGACATTCCTGCTCTCACAGACATTAAGATAAGTGGCAGGCCTGAGTGGGGTCATCCAAATTGAGTATACATAAACAAAGCTATCAATATATCAAAGGAAACGCAGGGAAATATGAAATATTTATGGAGTTGATTTAGTTGACTGTTCTGTAATCAGTTTGCTTTTTATTTTTTGACGGTTTGTATTTAAAAGATTTTTTTAACTTGCTCTTAAATCGTATTTCCATTTGGTTTGTATGCATAATTTAAAGTTCCATTTTTAATTTAGTATGCAACAGCAAATGAAAAGAAAAGTATTTCAGAATTTTAGGTGTGTGGTTTGTGTTATCTTGTCTACTTTGCAAATGTTTTGTGAAGGCATCAAAATTAAAATCAGAAGACTACATGATGGATTTTCTTTTCTTTTTTTTTTCTGCTATTTTTTTATCACACAAGTTTTAACATGTGTTGTTCAGAAATTATATATGACATTTCTTCTTTCTTCTCCATTTTCAGTTTATCTTAAATATGTTGGGGATAAACTAAAATTGTTCTCAATACATATAGCAGTGTCAACAACAATGACAGAGAGAAGTGAGTAATATCAAAATGGGTTAAACAAGAATATTCTTACTTTTTATATTATTATTTTATTACAGTCTTCATCAGACATATGAATGGAATAATTCCAAGCTGCAATGGGTAACCCTCAGTATATGTGAATTACATGAGAGAAGACATGCCCAATTGTTTAATCTCATTGCTCTGTGTCTTGAAGCCAATCTTAAAAGTCAGATGTCACAAATTTTGTTTTAAAACATTGTTCAATGTTATTACTGAAATATGACTGTATTACAATTTTGACAAAGTTAATTTTCGTTTTTTCTAACTCTAATGAATACTGAAAAGCACCATTGTAAAACTTAAATGAATTTGTTAGGTTTTACTCATTATGATTGGTTTCCAGACATGCATTTGAATGATGATTTTTTATTTTAAAAAAAGTTAAGCATGCATGTTGTCAAAAATTATACTCAACTAAAATTTTTGATATTAAGAATAAGAGAACATATTTCATCGAAAATGACCAATCTGAGTAATTAAAAAAAAAGAATATGGTAAAGCCATATCAATTAGTTTTACTTATGGGAAATTGGATTTTTAAATTGTTTGAAATCAATTCAGAGCATGGCAAAATTGTTCTAAATTGTCTATACCCAAAGTTTTGACATATGTAGCATGACTCTTTATGACTTTTATTGTTTAACTCAATGCAAAGATAAACTTTTAAACCCACACAAAAAATGGATCATAGAGAATTTTACAAATTTCTCAAAATCAAACTTGCTACCTCCTGATCTCAAGTTTTTGGCCATTGCATTGGCGACAAATGCAAAAAAAGGAAGCTTTTAACTCAAGACAATGAGAACTGTGAAACCAGACACAAATCCCTCACAACACTGAGATTCTGCGAATGTCTAACAATCTAAGTCTTGCTGCAATTACAAATAAAAACATGTATAACTGGTGACCAATTTAGTATATATATGACTCATTCTCAAAAGGTGCCTTTTTCAACCATAGTCACAACATATTAGAATTTAAAAACAAAATACAGCTTTAAATCTACATTTTTTAAGTCCTACACTTTGCACATATAATAAATAGATATTTTCAACAATACCATGTTGTTTATGCATGTCTTGTAAAATTTATGAGATGTTCAAAACAAAAAAACACAGTTTTTCTTGTGGATTTTTGTTACATTTTTGGGTGGTGATTTTCTCTGACCTTCAGCTTTTGTCTAGTTTGTTTTCAGAGTAAAATGGTAATTGATTTTACAAAAGGAATGATTAAAGAACGTTATTCTTTATTCATCATTGAGGAAAGGAACACTATTTTGCAGTGACAAACATATTTTCCTGCTCTACTTAGACGTATTGCATTGTGTCATCATGGCCCATTGAAATAAAAGCCTTTTATAACCCTCAACAAGATATCATAATTGATCCACTCTGATTCACCAACATTGCCATTCATCAAACTTTAATTTATAGGCTACTTTGGCATAATGTTATATCAACTGAGCTGAAAATAAAGATCTGTTCCTCAGTATTCCATGCCTGTGTCATTGCGATATGTCTAAGATCGCAGCTGTCACAGATTCACCAAGGCTTATTTTGATTCTCTGACACTGTCAGAACTTTCTACTTTGGTTAGAAAACTCAATAAAGTCCACTTCTGCTGAAGCAGGAGCAAAGAATTTTCCAAGAAGAAGATTTCTTTGTTTGTGTCATTCTGTTTAAATGCACTGACACGATATGTCTAAGACCAGCAATACCTCTGAGACACCCTAGAACTATTTCATCCATTTCATCTTTAGGAGATTTATCTAAAAAGCAATTTTAAAGGAATTTTAAAGTTCAGAGAGCTTTTGTTTTGGATAATAACTATTTTGAATGTGTATGAGGCAGTTTAGATCAATACATTTACATTTACTAGATATAGATATAGAGCCTAGATCCATGTTACAAATAATGTAATATAGATTGGTTTTTCTCCATTTGGTACTTGTAATAACTTAAGTAGGCCTAGATCTATGTTAAATTATACCTAATAAGGGCAATTTTAAGTGATAAAGTTCTATATTTTAACTTAGTCAGTACTTAGATGTAATGATGACACAATTTATGTCATCAATACGTCTGAGAACCAACTTGTGGGTTTTTTGTTTATTTTATGTTTCAAACAAGAATTTGGTGCTTGTAATAACTTAAGTTGGCCTAGATCTATGTTAAATGATACCTAAGGGCAATTTTAAGTGACAAAGTTCTATATTTTGTCTTAGGCAGTATTTAGATGTAATGTCATCAATGCGTCTGAGAACAAAATTGTGGGGGTTTTTTTTGTTTTTTTTATGTTTCAAATAAGAATTTTGTTTGATGTGAACAGATATTGACAATTAGTACTCAAAATGAGCATTTATTAATGAATTAATATGACTTGAAAAAAAAACAAAAAAACTTCTATAGCAATTATTGACTTAGATGTAACAGTGACACAAAGTTTGCTTTCACTACAAAATTGTTATGATTTTCAGTTGAATATTTAGACATAATTACACAGTATTTAACTCAATTTATCTTTTGAAAATCAAGTATGGACATAGTTCATAAAACAAAGTTATGAAATATGGCAAAATTTGTGTCATCATTATGTCTAAGTATGTATGACAATATTCGGAAAATATTGCTTCCTTTCTAGACCTTGAGCCCACCATAACCTCCCCCTCCCCCCCCCTGGGATTTTTGTACACCCATATTTTCTGAAAGGTGACCCACCAAGGTGTAAGAAAATCGATGTTAGCCAAATGGAAAGTGTCATCTTCATATGGTTATCCTCTGTTGTTTACGGGGGTTTTGGCATTGTTGAAATAAGGGGGTGGGTTTTTTATTTCAGTCATAAACTAATTATTTTCTACACAAATGTACACAAATTATAGCTCATATGAAAGCTAAAATGATGCTCTTTCTTATGGTGAAAACAGATTTACAAAATCTTTTATGGTAAAAAATCATCCGCTCAGGCAAATGGGCACTTGTTGGTACTCAAATGAAAGCTAAAAAGCTACTCTTTCATGCAGTGTAACGGGTTTTACGATATCTTAAGCTAGTCAAATTTTATTTGCATTCAAACTACATTTACCTTCCGAAAACGTAAAACTGAAATATTCATTGTGTCTAAACTCAACATTACATGTTAGGAGTCAGTAATTTCTACCTTTTCTAAAGCATCACACTCCAAAGTGCAGGAAAATGTGTGTTAGGTCGATTTTAAGTGAGACTGAATAAACTACATTGTATTACAAATGTAGATATTAAGGCGCATTTGTGCATTTAATAGTCCAGGCATGACATTTTGCAAATGAATGTGTTATAGGTGCAATACTTGGCAAAATAATGGAGAACACACATGTGAACTTTCTCAAGGAAAAATGCATGCAATTAAATAGTAATGTCATATAATAGTTAGACATAAGCTTTGGGTTTTTTGTAACAAACCATTATAAATCATCAGAATTCAAGAATGTTATGTGGGAACGATGAAACTTAGTAATGAATTCAGAATAATCACAAGAAATTGCCATTATTGTACACAAGAGGGATGAGAAAATGTCTGTGACATTCAATTTCTCCATAATATGCACTTGCTCACATTGAAAATGAACCACTGGAAACTATGTATAAATATCAGTGGCTTCAAGTGGTGAATTTGTAATGTTGGCATCTCTCTCTCTCTCTCTCTCTCTCTCTCTCTCTCTCTCTCTCTCTCTCTCTCTCTCTCTCTCTCTCTCTCTCTCTCTCTCTCTCTCTCTCTCTCTCTCTCTCTCTCTCTCTCTCTCTCTCTCTCTCTCTCTCTCTCTCTCTCTCTCTCTCTCTCTCTCTCCCTCTCTCCCTCCCCCCCTCCCCCCCCCTCCACATACACACACAAATACACATTCTTTTCGACCTGGATGAAACATTGCAGCAAGATCTTAACAGAAGCTGGTTAGTTTTCTTCTTCACTGTCACTCGTTTCAATGTCACTGTTCTCACTGTCACTGTCAAACTCATTTGAAAAATTGTCACAAACATCATCTTCATAATCTTCTGGCTGATAGCTTGACAAGATATCCACCAGATCTTGAGGAACAATGTCTCCTGCACACCAATTATAGTCAAGGTCTCCATCCAAGGTCACCTTCCAGCCATGCTCCTCAGCTGGTGGTAAATCTGGAAATGAGATGGTCGATTTCTTCCAAAGTAGTGTCTGATAATTCACACGCTTGATGTGCATTTGGAGAGTGGATCGACATGGAGGCAGCAAACTAAAATCGATTCCATCAGGATTAGTCAGTACATTTTCAGACCCTGTTTGAAAACGTTGACGAACCATGTAAAAACGAAGCTTGTTCACATCTGAATATGTAGGTTTCCCATACATGAAATAAACAAACTGTTCCAAGTCAGACAGCAAGCTAGCACCTACAGTGTCATTCACACCAAGAGCCTCAAATGCAAGCAGAAACTGTGGTTTTGCTTTCATGATCTTCAATGGCTTCATTTTTCCTCTTCGAAGGAATGCACTAGTGGTGTCACACCCTGTAAATGCATGAAACCCCAAAATAGCACGGATAACACTTTTGTCATGCATCTCAGCTAAGACAGATATGTTGATGAGTCTGCGATGACACCCTGTTCCAGTCTGTAAGAATAATGGCTTTGACATTTCAGTGGCAAAGTACAGCAGGAGTAAAAAGACATCTGTGTCCGGAGAATGGACGACAATCTCATCACAGTTATTTTGGGCTGCATGAAAACAATGAAGTATAATGCGATTGTCCCCTTCTTTGTGAGATGAACACAGCGAGTGCAAATGGTTGATTCTGTTGTCACTCCATTGCTGCTCGTCAAACGGGTGCACTGTTCTGCTGACGCAAACATGATTTCCCAGTCTTTGAGTTGTTCTGCATATTTATCATCTTCCCACAATTGCAGAAGTAGGTTGATGAAATTTCTCTTGTTTTCATCATTGGATAAAAAGGACTTCCAGTCTCTTGGGGTTTTTGTTGACTGTCCACGCAACAACAAGGGTTGTGTTTGGCTGGAGCTTTTTCTCATCTGCTCAAGACATTTGATTTATTTCACATTGTACGAATCTGTCACAAAATGAATACATTCAGCTTGGGGTAAGAGGTGGAAGATCTTTTCTGTCAGTTGGCCAAAAGTTTCGGGAATATTTTTAAGGGAGCGAAGCAGAGCATTTCCATCAATGATTACTTCTTTCAGTGTATTTGTATTGCTTGTGGCATCGGCAAGGGCAGCAGGGCTTTCCAGTTTGTGCATTAATACACTTTTGTCTGTTTTTGTGGGAAGTCCGTCTGGTGTTGCAAGGGCCCATGGAATTGGACTTAGTGGATATGCCAATACTTTTTGGAGATCCAACTCTTGATCAGTACTTAGCATCAACAGCTGTCCAAAAATGTTCCTCTGTGCGACAATCTGTACTTTCTGTTGTTTTGATGTTTTTACAGAGACACTTTTCTGACAGTTTTGAAAGGTCTTCAGTGATGTCTTTTTGATAGGTTTGTGACATGACTGCTCTTTCTCCACTAGACATTTTTGAACAAATTCATTAAATTGTTCCTGACCCTTATAATCAACAGACAACAGATCATCTGAAACGGCTTCTGATGCTATTATTATTTTGCATATAATGTTGAGATTGCATATTACATCTTTGTTGAATGTTTTGGTTATACATTTTTGATAGGTAAATGTCATTTAAACCAATAAAATGTTTACTTCTTCATATAAGATTGATTTTGACTGCTGACTATTTAAGTTTTGCATTATCGCAAGGTAGATGTAGTTTGAATACAAATAAAATTTGACTGGCTTAAGATATTGTAAAACTCGTTACGTTATATGAAAGAATAGCTTTTTAGCTTTTATTTGAGTACAAACAAGTACCCACTTGCTTGAGCTAATATGGAGGTATGACTGAAAAAAGAAACCTCCCCCCTAGTTTGCACGTAGGACAGAACTGATTCATCATAGAAGAACATAATTCTATGAAGAAGACAATTAAAATCAAACTATCTCACATTTTCTAACACCTTGGAGTGCAATGCTTTAGAAAAGGTTGAAATTATTGACTCCTTACTTACAAGGTTTGGTTTAGATAAGCTGAATATTTCAGTTTTGCATTTTCGCAAGGCAAATGCACTTTGAATACAAATAAAATTTGACTAGCTTAAGATATTGTAAAATCCGTTACGCTACATGAAAGAGTAGCTTTTTAGCTTTCATTTGAGTATCAACAAGTGCCCATTTGCTTGAGCGGATGTGGAGATATGACTCAAAGAACAACCCTACCCCTTTATTTGAAGATATGCAAAAAAACGTAAACAAGGGGGAATTACTCATGAAGATGACACTTCCAAAGTAACTTATACCCATATTCCTTTAATATGAGAGGTGCCAAATCAGGAAATACAGGTGTTGAAAAATCCCAACAAGAAATTTTAGTTTCAGTGGTTTTGACATATCTTAATTTTTCCATTTTGACACAAAATCTGACTTTGAACCAATATATCTTTTTTACCGTAAAAGATTTTGTAAATCTGTTTTCACCATAAGAAAGAGCATCATTTTAGCTTTCATATGAGCTATAATATGTGTACTTTTGTGTAGAAATAATTAATGCATGACTGAAATAACAACCCCACCCCCTTATTTGAAAAATGCCAAAAGCCCGTAAACAAATGGCAATAACTATATGAAGATGACACTTTCCATTTGGCTAACATCGATTTTCTTACACCTAGATGGGTCACCTTTGAGAAAATATGGGTGTACAAAAATCCCAAGGAGGGGGGGAGGGTTTCACCCGCTAGCCCACGGTCTATTCCAAAATGAGTTGCTCAACTATCTTTAGAATAGTTTTATTCAATCCTTAGGATGCTTACACTAGTAGAAACATACATTTTATGTATAAAAATACAAAGTGAAAATTAAGTCCCAACTTCAAAAATTGACACCACCTTTTGAGAATGAGTCATATATACAATAAAAAATTATCTTATAAAAATAGAAATAAATTAAATGAAGTCCACTAGAGAGTAATGACATACAAAAAGTACTCCACAGCAAGGCAGTTCAATGATCTTATGTTATGATCGACGAATACTCCAATTTAAAAAAAAATTAAATTAAAATGTCGATGTTGACAAAAGTTAGTCACATAAAATCCTCCTCTCATAGTCAAAGTGGGATGTAAAAGGAAGATCACTTTGTTCTGAAGAATTATTTTATCATGAATTTGATGAAGGCAAAGAGATGCAGCATGGGAGGAGATGGGGGGGGGGTGTTATTGGAACATAACAGGATCATATCAGGGTGTTTTTTGTCTATTTTGTGGAGTCTCAATTCTTTTTTTTAATTTTATTGCGTTTTGAGTAGCACACACTGCACTTCAATGTGTGGTTATTTAGACACAAAGGTAAAAAAAATGTATGACTAAAAGTTGAGAACTTCCTCTGTATAAGAATTTATTACGTAATCTAGGAAATAACCAAAATCCTATGCCATTCAAAATTTCATTGTTACGTAACTATTTTTTTTTATTTTTATTAACAACAATCTTTAAAGCACAGAAGAAAATTGAACAAAGATAGAGGCTGAACAGACGGAGCTAGACTTAGGATCGAAAGATGCAAGTGATTAATAAGGAAATAAGTAGGAAAGAAGAAGCACTCACAAATCTAGAATCTAGAATTCAAGACCAAACAATAGATTAAATAACAAAGGACAAATGTATGGATGGGTATCAAACCGGCATCTCAATAAAGCTTGTCAGACAATACTACGCTTGGTAACCACAGAGCTATCCTCATTTACTGGTCTCGCCTCTGAAAGCTTATCCTATTTGTGCGTCTTGTGTTAGAACTAGGTTTGTAATTGTTTTTTTCTATTCCTTTTGTATAACAGAAATTCTCATACACCGAAAAAAATGTATTTCATCAAAGAAGACATTTTTTATTTATGCATTTGAGTCTATTCTGAAGAAGTTTTCAGACAATGGTACATATTTACAGCATGGATAAAAATACTCAAATAATCACTTTACTTTCAATTCATAATTTGACATATATGTATCAGATCTTAAAGTTTATATTACATGTACATATAAAACAAATTCAAATAATATCCATGTGCAGCCTTCATCTTCATACAGCCAAGCATGGATTCCTTGCATTTTATGGAGAAGTTTAATGTGTTTGAGAGAGCCTTGGTCGAACAATATATAACAATAATCATATTTAAATATGTACAGAGAATAAAGTTCTTTACATTGAGTGCCCATAGAACAGCTAGAAATTCAAGTAAATATTTTTAAAAAAGACTTTTGGTCCTTAGAATATTTATTGTAATGCTATAGCATTGGATGTTCTTAACTTGTGAATTTCCTTAATAATACAAAAGAAAAAAAAAACCTTAAATGGTTACTTCCATTATACCACCATATCCTTGCCGCCTTCCCCTTCCCCTGTTATTGCCTCTCATCTCATTCTTTCTTTTGTGAGAGTCTCACTTGATATTCCTTTCCAAATTCGTATTCCCCAGCCCTATCTCTCTCTTCCCCTGTTACTGTCTTTTCACCTTAATTACAATAACTTCCTTTGCTATGCTTCCCCCTTCTCTTTTCCCAGCAGGTGTCAGATGCATGGTCAAAATTAAATGTGGATCTAGAAATGTGTTGGAAGGAACACTTTACAAAAGTATAGTTTGTTTCATTTCATTTGTATATTTGGGGCAGATTATGTGACGTATGAGCGTTATAACTTCCGACTAGTGTGGCAAAAAGGTAGTGAAATAAGGAAAAGAAAAAGGAATCGATAGGGGAAGGCAAATGAGTTCAGTGACTTTGTGGTTTTGAAAAATCCACTTTCAACCTAATCATGCTGTACTATATAACCTATATAATTTTTTAAATATAATTTAATCAATGTCCCCAAAAATATTTTGATTTTAAGGCAATTTAGGGCCTCTTTTTTCTATACGGATCTTCTGACGCAATCTTTCTAGAGTATTGAATTGGTTTACCAAAAAGACAAGACAGTGAGATTTCCTGTTTTCTCTGGTGATGCTGTGATAAGTTTTGTATCACTTATCCACATCAAATGTAGTTTGCTGGGATGGCGGTGAAGAACGGTCATCTTCTTCCCTTTCTGGAAAAAAAATTGTAAACAAAATTTGCTCAAGTTTTCTTCCTAGTGGCAAAATTGCCATCACTCTTTAAAAACATTTGTAGTTATTATTTTATATAAGATATATGAATAAATAAAAAGGAATAGGCACTTCTTCTTCCATCAATTTCAACAAAATAATTTAATAAAAATGTTAAATTGTTGTTGTTTAAGACAATACCACTCATATATCAGCCTTTCTTTTCTAAAGTAGACCTAAAACTCATTGCAGTAAAGAAAATTTAAAAAAAAAAAGCACGCACACACAAATGATTTTTGCACTGGCAGCAGGTTTCTTTACCTTATAGTCCCAAACAACAACCATCATTTGATCACCACCACTAACAAGCCTATCTTCATTGATATGCAGGCACCTAACCACACCCATGTGCTCTTGCAATGTTCGTAGAAGTTTACCTGAATGAAGAAGATAAACTAGGTACAATGTTTAAAAAAAAAAGTTTAACAAAAGGTTTCTTTGCATTTTATTATAAAGTAAATCTGCCAAAAAAATATCTCCATCAAAAATGAGCAATTAGAGGTTCCCTGGCTTTTTAAGGTTTAAGTCTGCTAAAACACAATAAATGGGGTTTTTTTTTCAGTGAAACTTTGAGAGGGAAATCAAACGAATATTGGCTAAGACACTTATCTTAAGTAAAAAAATTTAATGAGAATTCTATATTTATAGCATGGTAAAACAATCAATGCTTTTGACAAGAAGATGAGTCTTTATATTAAATATCCCAAGAGGAAATTTGTTTACAACTATATTTAAACAATTCAAACTCAAAGAAACAATCATTGTTTTTACATTGTTCTTCCAACCAAAGAAATTAAAAAAAAGAACCAATAGAGTTAACAAAATGTTACATCTCTTTAAAAAAATAAGAAGAGAAGTAAAATACATTTACATACAACATAATTAAAATGCAATTATCAATAACATACTGAATAAATATGAAGACAAGGGAAACAAAAATCCTTTAAATACAATACAATAAAGTATGATAAAAAACAATATTGGATACATGACACAGAACATCAGCAGTAATTTGGTAAAGATGTAGTTTTTTCAAAACTCAAAAAAAAAAAAAAAAACCCTCCTAAAACAAGGTAAAAGATTATTGATGATGTTAAGCTTTTACCTTCATGAGTCCACATTCTAACTGTACTGTCTGAAGATCCTGTTGCAATTATTTTTTCATTATACACCAAGCAATACTGAAAAAAAGAGATAATTCTGTTATGCAATGTAATTAAATAAATATATGTTAATTACTGTACTATTAATGCCATTGGTTATTTTTTTATAGGTAATATTATATTGTCATTCTTTTAATACTATTTTTATGCTGTGATAAAAATATTTTCCCTGTGCTTTGTCTTTCTTGAATTTCATTGATAGTATCAAGTTTATTTTACAAGCAAAAAAAAAAACAAAACAAAAGCAACTAAAACCAGTGGCAAAACCACTTTTTATATTAACACATCTCTATGCTTGTAAAATTTTATAAATAAAAAATGCAAAAGCAATGAGGCATCAATGACACATGTTATGGAATAAACAGTGTCTTTTTGTCATGATATCTGTTTACATAAAAGATTTGGGAAGTTTAATGCTTATTAAACACAATGATGGAAATCAATTTTTTTTTTAACTTTAGCTTTAAGAGCAAACCTATTCATAACATTCAGTTGATATCTCTTACAGCATTTTCCTCATATTTCTTTACCATTAAAGGAGCATATGACAAAAAAATACAAACCCTCTGATATTCCCACTTGTTTTCAATACAGCATTAAACTATAAATGACTAACAATAAAGTGACCCTTAACACACCAACTGTCACTTGTTAAAGAATCTGGATCTTTCTCCGTGTCAAAGTTAGAATTCAAACATTCTACTATGTATTGGATTTTTGCCTTTCAATGAAAAAGAAAAACTAACGTTTAATACTAATTTAATTCAAGGCCACTATCTGCTTACAATATAAATCAACGAGTCCACATGCACCATATACTTGAAAAGACCTCACAAGAGAGGATGATTCATCAAGAGAGAAATACAATGATTTGAGGATTTATTTTTGCTTTCTAAACAAATATGAACAAAAAAAAAACAAAACAAAAAACGTAAAAACGTCATGATAAAATCATGTTTTCCTCTGCTTTGTTTTTTTTGTGAGGAAAAAAACTGTTTCACCTTTTCACTATTGCACATCTTTCTATTACAACTCCATTTCTAAAGAAAGAAATGGAATCTTCACGTTTATGAAGTGCACAGACACAAATTGATAACTTACTACTTCACCCTCATGTCCAGAAAGTACATGTAGGCACAGACCAGTGAGACAACTCCAGATACGAGCATCTCCATCTGCACTGCCACTGACTATTCTTTTCGAGTCAAACTGGCAACATGTTACCACTAAGGGAAAAAATGCAAGTACCTCAACAATAACCAAACTAGTGAAATATAAGTCATTCATTAGTAATAATAAGTCATGAAGTTAGAATGGATTTTGATCATGGTAATAGCATTTTTACCCCAGCATAAAAATTCTTCAATCATTGATTGATTATTTTGTGCAAATACAAAGAGTATATGGAGCAAAAAATATTAACTGTTGGTTGCAAGAAATTGTCCCTATCATTAATTACTTTTACCTTCATTATGCCCAATACAGTGGTGAACACACTGTCCAGTCTTCAAATTCCATAGCACCAATGTATTATCCCAAGAGCCAGTCACAGCAAGAATTCCATGTGTAGACAAGCACTAAAAATTGTAAAGCATATCATGCTATTGAATTGGAAATATTTCATTTAGGGCTTGGGATGAAGGGTAAAGATGTCAAGTGTTGAAATCATATAAAGATCAAACCAACAGTTGTGAATTACTTAAACAAAAAAGTGAAAATAAAATGTTTTGAAAACAAAAAGCTGAAATTAAACAAAAAATCAAACATGACTGAGGAAAAAAGCTATTGACAACTTAGCTGACAAACTATTGCCCGTCTTTTTTCCTTTCTCTCCTATCCCACTCTGTACCCAAACAAATTCATAACAAAAACTAAGATTTTTAAACAATATTTAATATGAAAAAAAAAAAAAAAAAACCATGAGACAAAAATGAAAAAAATTGTCGTTAATAAATAGTAGCAAAGAAAAAACTGTGCGTGTGAATTTTTTTTTTAGCTGAATACATGCATAAGTTATAACTACTATCAGTCAATGTACATATTAGTATTATTACTAAAGTTTTAATGCTCTGCTAAAGTTTAAGAACAATCCAATTTAATGAATTAACTTCAATACCCCCTTGTTTTAAGCGGCCTGCCATTCATAATTTCATTGACTTCTCTGTTTGCTATGGAGATCTGCTGACATTGACAGACTTAAGTTTTTAGAGGTATCCTGCCTACAAGTTAAGGAAAAAAAAATATTTTATTTCGGATCTTAATTTTCATATAATTCATTTTAAGATCCTTGGGAGTTTGACCAATGGAAAGAAAAACAAAAAAAAAGATAATACAAAAACACCTCAATTTCATCTGTGTGAACCCTCAGGATGTGTTTCAACTCTTTGGATTCCAAAGACCACACCCGTACTGTTCTGAAGACAATAAAGGTACAATAATGATAAGTGAGTAGGCTTTAATTGATATTTCTAGCCATTGAATGTAAACTGTCATAACTGACAATAAAAAATTAAAATAAACAAAAATAAAGTTGTAACAAAAATAACTGCTTTGATGGGACATATAATACCGTGGTGCAAAATTTTCTCTCATGCGTATTAGCCTTAAAATCGAGTTTCTTCATATGGTCTAAAGTAAAGGAATATAACATTATGTACACTTAACAGCTATAAGGATGAATAAGTTTGCAAATCCCATTCATTCATTCTGTTTTAACATACAACTCAAGTTCTGCTTTATGAAACCAAGTGTGCAAGTATATGGCTTGCTTGATAGATCACCTTATTTCACCCAAACAAAACATTTTACAGAGTGCAATTGTATCACATAATTCAAGAAATGCTCTTTTTATTACAGCTTAACATATAAATCGGATATTTTCAAGCAAAAGTTATAGTAGTGAAGAATGAAAAGAACTGTGAGCACATGCAGACATACACTATAATAGACTATGTGTAAGAAATGATAAACCTAAAAATTGTTGAAAAAAAAATGATTATACTCACTATCTCCTCCATCTTTAGCAATGTAGTCAAAACAATTAAAAAATACTTTCATTAAAAAAAAAGTTGATAAATCAGACACATGGTCTAAACTTACTAAAGAAAAAAAAAAGCATATGAAGAGAGTTTTAATCCTATACAATTAATGCAATAGTTGTGTTGTTTTTCTCAAAATTAGGCATGAATATCATTGATACTTGAAAAAAGATTTTGTTGAGCATTCTACTTTTCTACCATTGTAAAGTTAAAATAAACAGATCATCCAAAGCCCTAAGCTAGGATATGCATGGGTGTAAGCTCGTTGAAGCTGATTGGCTTGCAAGGTATAGCCCACCATATTTTTTGGCCCACAATCATATGATACTGCTATCTTTGTGCACTATTGCTTCATTGTGCTACATCTTCAGATCTTTCATCTATCTACTACCATGACCAAACATTAAAATCGGGCATTACCTCTATGGGAAGTGCGGTACCATCCTCCAGAAATTTGAACATGGCTAAACTTGCAGTATTGCATATACCTGTTTATCACTCAGTACCGTAAATTTGAAAAACCCTACATTGTTATAATTTAACTGGCAACATCTCAAACAGGAAATGACTACAGACTGATGATTATTCTCCAGTTACTTTTCAATATTATATAGGTTTAGTTCAAATAGAATATTAATATAAAGTATGTTTTTTTTCTCTTGTGACAACTAAAGATTCAGGTTTCCTCCCAGTAATCTTTATTTCTTTGCAAAAATTGTATCCAATGTAGGCTTTTATGTTTTGCTCATTCAAGGTGATCATAAACACAATTGATGAAAGAAGCCTAACTCACCTGATTCAGATAAAAATAAAAGATTTGGCACAGACCAGCTACCCTTTTAAAATATTTAATATAGGTTAAAATAATTTTATGCTACGTGAACCTTTTTAAAAGGCTCTTTTTTGTATCATTTTTTTTTTCGTTGCTGCCACGGATGACGCTTTATCCCATAAAAAACTAGACCTGTTGTACTACTGAAAAAGAGAAACGTTTTACATGTACTAATCAATGTATTATACAGTGCAATGAGTAATTTAGAGCACTTAGCCATGTGTTTTCTATAAACTATACATGTATGCATGTACTACTTTGATTTGTAAAAATCAAATTCAAGAGATTTTTTTTTAAATCATGACAAAAAGCATTTACTCTTTATTAAAAAAGGTGAATTTTGTTTTGTGCCTTGAAAGAATAAAAATGACACCCACAGCTGGTGAGAAAGGGAACTGAAAGCCATGGAAGTCCATACTGGATTTTATTTATTCATTATGTCGCACAAAAAAATAGACTTTTCAGAACTTGAAACATCTGAGGAACACCGCTCTTTAAGTTATAAAAGATTTCGAATCTAGGTCTAGAAGGGAGATCGTTGTCGTAGGTCTGCTAGTGTTATTACCTTTTTACATTCGGATAAGGAAATAATTCAAACTACGGTAGATCTGAATTTCGATAATCTTGCCACAGGCAAAGAAAACAAGCATAACTTAGATCAAACAAGAACAGGTTACAACACTGACAGAGACAACAAAGTAGAAGCAAAAGTATATGATTGAACAAAGGATGGCCTTGCTTCAATTGGCTGACTAACCAATATTGGAAGGTCTTAAGACACTAATCAGAACAAAACGCGTACTGTTGTGCACACCTTTTCTAAATATCCAACCATTCAATACCTGAATGTCGTTGTTTACTGTGAGAAAAGTGTTTAAATAAGAGTATTTAATTACAAAGCTGGTCATCTCTGAGTTCTCTTTCTTTGCACCTACACCACTTTAAAGAGGTATTCATTTTCCACTATTGTCTTTGCTATCTGCGGCTTTAGGGTAAAAATGTCTTTCGAGATGCGAGTACAACCCATCCATCTGAATTGACTTAATATGTCTTAACTATGTATCTATGATGAAAGAAACGTTTAACCTGGTAGTAGCATTTTAACATTCGTATTGCTCAATCAATGTCAACAAAAAAAGACTAAAAATTTTTCAGACAAAAACGTTACGCCAACATCTTGTGAAGTTTTTGTTAAGATTGACATTGTTTAGTTCAACACTTTAAGGTTGTCTCTTATTCATGACAAGATCCAGAATTTCTAAAACTATATCTAACCCTGAATGTGGATAGATTTCACAAAGATGAGCAATACCCGGCATCTGAAGATGGTTTTGCAGTTATTGACAGCTTCATTATTCTAATGTTTTAATAAAAAAAAGCAGTGTAAACTGCAATCTTCTGCATGCTTTTGATTTATTTTGTTCCCCTTTTTTTCCTAGAATCAATACTGCGCCCAAAGTTTATATAGTGGCAGAAAAAAGATTAAGGCAGCCCTATTTTAATTAAAATTTGAACACCGACATTAGATCGCCTTCAAGAGATGTTTAAAGACTTGGATTTTTTGTTATGGCTTCAGACACCTTAACATTAAATTCATATTTGAATTACCGGTGTGTAGATGGAAAACTTCTAGACTTCTTTTTGAAAATTGAATTTGTCAATCCTAACACATTATTTGGTTCCCATCATACTGTAGGAATTGGTGAAATGCAAGGTCATAAAAGTCAAATCAAACATACTCTCTGGTTGGATATATCATTTTATGTTAACATCACCATGTTATTTAATATTTTGTGCACATTAAGCAGTCTGGTACCTTACTGCTTAATCAAAAATTTTCTAGTTGAAAATTGAGGGTTTTATTTAGTCTAAATTGCAAATATTCATTAGTGTAAGCATTATTTGATCCACATCATCTTATAGGAATGCCTGGAAACCAAAGCCATAAAAGTTAAACCCAAATTGCTCACTGATGGTATTTGTGTCTACTTAGATAAGTGCACCAATAATGCAGTCAAAAAATTGTCTAAAGAACAGATGCTCATTCAGTATGAGTACAGCCATGCAAATGAGAGTCACGATTCTGTCAATGCTCTCGCAATATTTGATCTAAATAAATCTTATGAGGATTGTTGGAAAACAAGGTCATAAAAGTCAAATCAAATTTCCTGTCTCATAACGTACAATTTTTTAAAGCTTCCATGGATTGTTTCATCATGAACAAACAGCCATAATCCTGTTTAAAACACAGATGTTAATTCTGATAGTGTACAGCTATTAAAAAAATTTGAGAAATAATTTATTAAATCCACACAGCTTATTTGATTTGGACCATCTTATAAAAATTAGTGGAAAATAAAGCTATAAAAGTGAAACCAAGCTTGCCCTGTGATTGAATTTATGTCTTCTTAGATAATTTGCGGATTTTTGAATGCAAATTAGTCATACAGTCCTGTCTAAAGCACAGATGTTCATATAGCATGTGTATAGCCATTAAAAATATGAGACATAATTCTGACAATAAACACAGATGTTCACATAGCGTGTGTATAGCCATTAAAAATATGAGACATAATTCTGACAATATTTTATCCCAAAGATGTTATGGAGATTGGTGGAAAACAAGGCCCTACAACTGTACAAGTCAAACCAAACTTGCCCTCTGATTACATTCACGTCTCATTTTTAATTTTTGTGCATTATTACAAAAACAATGCAATCATAATGCTGTCGAAAGCACACCTGTTCACCCAGTTCCTGTACAGCCTTTAAAATTGTGAGATGTACTTATGCCAATCCTTACATTTTGATCTGCACCTTCCATAAATGGTCACACATCTCCCTAAATGTGCTGTGGATGCCAAGTTAGTTGCAGTTAAGCAGAGTGATTGTCTGCTTTAGAGTCAGCAACATGCATATAATATATATTTCTTGCTGAAACACATTTGTCTGCATTTTTTTTTCTGGAAAGCAGAGATTGTTTCTAAGCTTGTATAACTACTGATATTGAGGAACACTCCTTCCAAACTCGGAAACAAGGTCAAATGAATAAAAGAGTCAGTAAGAACACTCTCTCTCTCTCTCTCTCTCTCTCTCTCTCTCTCTCTCTCTCTCTCTCTCTCTCTCTCTCTCTCTCTCTCTCTCCCTCCCTCCCTCTCTCTCTCTCTCTCTCTCTCTCTCTCTCTCTCTCTCTCTCTCTCTCTCTCTCTCTCTCTCTCTCTCTCTCTCTCTCTCTCTCTGAATAGACATATATATAAAAGATCTAAAACAGTTACTGAGAAGCCTATGAATTGGCAATTTGTAAATGGCTTTATTTGTAACATAAAATAAATTAAATCAAGATCCTTAGGAGGCTACAAGAAAAAGTGTTCACACATGCTCTATGAAAAAATAAGATCAATATTACAAACTTTAATAAAAAAAAAAATATGACAATAACTTTTTAAATTAAAAAAAAAATGCTGAAAATTGACCTAATGTTTGGAAGATGAATATATAGATCTAGACTTTTAATAAGAATTATAGTTTTACTTTAAGGAATAAAGTTGATCAATCAAATTTTTATACTTGTGAGTCTGAAAAGAATTTATTTTCAGCTGGTTTTACACTTTTTGCTCCATAAAAGTACGAAAATAGCTTTTTTTGATACTCATGTTTGACCATGTCAGCTTACAGGGTAAATTTACTGTACAAGATAAAACTCTACCCAAGTGCTGGATACGGCTCTTTCTTTCATCATGTCAAAGGGCCTAGTTACCAGCAAGTATGCAGAGAGTGATACTGGTACAGAAAAGTATTGCATAAAGTTAAGAAGTAGGAATGGCCAATAGGGGAACAACTGTCTCGATTCTTGATTCACAATTTTTTTTGCTCACCACAATATTTTCAGGCATTACTCACTGATGCGCCAGCAGAAAGAAAACTGATCATCAAATGGAGCGAGTGATACTTTTATTTATTTAAATATCTTTTTAATAATTTAACAGAGCAATAAAACATGCCGCAAAGTCATCCAAATAGCCTCAATTTGTCAGTATGCGGAATCAACCCAGTGATCTTGCACATATAAATTTGGCCAAATTCCTCTTCATTAATATAACTCACATTAACAACATATGAGTACCAACGCCACAAAGTGAGACATTTTGCATTAATGAAATTTATGGATCAATGCAATTTTTTTCTAAAGAAAACTTGGAATTTCCGCTTTTTATACTACTTTAATTTCTAATTTCCATATTGTATCAGAAGTAAAAGCACTTTCATTAGTGGAGATTTCAAGCCTTCTTGAGGAAATTGGTATTTTCCCAAGAAGTCATCTGCCTCAAAAATCTCATTTTGTGGCGTCCCTACACATTTTTCACTTAAGATTAACTTTGAAGTAAAATTGATAGTACCTTGGGTGAAACATTCACACTTGTATCATATTACGATCATATCAACATAATAAGCCATCGTTAATAGTTATTGAGTGATTGCAAAAAAATATTCTAACCTGTCTGTACCAGCACTGACAAGTTGGGAGCCAGATACACGTAGGTGATCAACACTTCCTCCATGTCCAATAAATGTGAGGGTCATTTTTCCGGTTGCAATGTTTATCACTCGTATCATGCTATCACCACATCCTGTAATCACTTGATTTCCCTTGAAAGCAGTATGTCAAGTGATTTTTAATCATTTTTTTTATTTTATCTACTTCAACTGTGGTGAACTTAAGAACACATTCTCCAATGTTGGATCAATATTTTTATTGTTTGTTACTAAAACAGCTAATTGCAGGGAATAAATAGAGAGTTGTATTCTGCGATACATGTACATATAGATATTTAAAAAAGTAACTAATGTCACCAAGAGGTGATGAGATGATATGCTTGCAATTAGCTGACTTAAATGAAAATAAACCAGATTTCTAGTATATTGTTTCATGCATGCTCAGAAAAAAAGGATAGTTATAATGTATTTGAGCATACCACAATTTTGATTGATGTAACTGAATCAGAGTGACCAGAAATTCTTCGTATGCATTGAAAATTGCTCAAATCCCACACTCTCAGCGTTTTGTCTTCACTCCCACTAATAATGACGTTGCCTTTAAAAGAAGAGCAAAAATATCATTCCAACAGATGAATCAAACATTTATATTAACAAATTCTTTGTTTTAGAAAGAAACATTGAATACATTGGGTTTGGGTACATATATATGTTAGATGCGCTAGTCATTATCCCCTGCCATTTTAATATATTTTTAAGGTAATCCAATGAACGGTAAAAGATGTTATCTGAATGAGAATTTGAAAAGAATATTATACATCTTATAATGTTAACATTCCATTTGAACAATCGAGATAAAGCAAAAAGTTTTCAAATAATACTGACTAGCAAGTATTGAGTCACACTTGAAATATATATTTTCATACAATTTCCTTGGAATGTTAATGCGCAGAAATTTCACAATTTTTTAGCACTTATTTTGCTTTTTAAACAATATATAATATCCTAGGCTAAGCACTGACTCAAATTGTTTACCTTTCATATAAAGACCTTGACCACTTGTCTTAAGGTAAACGAGCATGATTCCCCATACAAATAAACAGGTGGTACAGACATCTATGTTTGAGAAAAGTAAACTTTACAGCAATAACAAATTTAAACACACCCCAGAGCCATTCATTTAACAGCCTTACAGTCAATAGAACCTTGAAACATTTAAAATTATGAAAATACCAAGCAAAAGAAAAACAAATGAAATATACATGTATGCGCTATCCTTCACCCATGCCTCATTTGGTTTATTTTTCCACCAAGACCATAGTTATGTGGTGCTGATGTGATCCACTGACAATGAGCAAACTTGATGTGATGAAAAAGTGGTCTCCAATAAAAAATGAAAACTTCATCTCACTGCTTCTATTGTGTGTATTGTGGTTTCTAAGTACACATAGGTACTCATAGGGCAACATATTTATTTTAAGATTTTAAACAGTGGGGTAATACATGTATTTAGACTAAATTCAAGAGAAAATTGTGATTATTTCAGGTTGAAACTTTTTTTTATTTCTAAATTTCTGGGTATACTATGTTGTGTAACCTAAATTTGATTTTAAATAAAGACTAATCATACACACATAGAAAAAAAATCGAAACAAAACTTGTGATTTTAGGTGGAATACTTATATCACAAGCCTTTAAGATTGCATTAAATACTTATACCACAAGCCTTTGAGATTGCATTGTTGAGTGGTGTATTTGTTCAAGCTGGAAAATTTATAAGAAACGTTTTTGTTGTGAGTGGATAAAAGAACCAACTTTAGTTAGAAAAACTTTCACCATCTTTTACTATTTAAGGCAAAGTTATAAATCAAGGGATCAAGTTATTTTTCCTTTACTTTTCCTAAAGTCTAAGCAGTACAGTTGAAATGCTGGCATCAGAGGCTTCATAATTGTTTTTGCTCATGAGATTATGAATGGTCCAGATATACATGTTCTTTGAGTCACTGGGTTGGTTTTTCTTAACAATAGCTTATTCAGCTACATGTCTATTGCAATTAAAATACATTGAATTTTAATAGTATTTCTTCAGTTTTTCTCAGCCACATTGGATATTGACAGTGGCAGACAAAAATTCATTGAATGGTTTTGGAGAAGATAACATGTTGTTAAAGAGGTGATATATTGATTGGATAGAACTTTTCTCTCTACTTTATTCTTAAAATCTATATAATTATAATGCGTACATATCTTTGCAAAAAGTCAAAGTAGTGACAAACATACACACTCATATCTCACCATCACAGTCAAATGCTGTTACTTTGTCTGTGTGACCCTTGAGAGCTGGTGCTACAAAATAACGTCCTTTTCTCCAGTTTGCATTAAGGTGGTTTCGTCGTAAAAATATATGTTTCCATTTGCATATAGGGGACAGTCTTGTGTTCTCTGGGACTGTAGAATTTATCCAAGAGGTATGTTATGGAAATGCTTTTTAACATCCTACATGTATTTGAAGAGTGCTAACCCTGTGTTTTGGGCAGGAAAGTTTAGATGACAAGAAATATATGAACTTTGTTTCTACAAAATGTCTGTATATGTGTTTTTAAGTGATCTAAGTATCATTTTGCCAATTTTCTTCTTTTAGGCATCCATATAACTGTTTGCAAAAACGGCAAGAAGAGAACACAGGATACACCTCCGAGAATGACAGCATTCATATGCTGGACAGAAAAGGTCAAACAACACTGTTGTGCCTAAGGACAGGTCACTGTGGCTTCAATAAACATCTGAAGAAGATGGGAATGGCAGAATCTACGCAAGGCCAGTATGAAGCGACAGAACAGACCCCAGTCCACATCCTCCAAAACTGCCCCCACTTTGAGGAAGCCAGACTTCAAGTGTGGGCCTCAGAAGCTCCAGTCAGCAAGAAGCTATGGAGGTCTGGTGAGAACCTACTGAAAATGACCAACTTTGTCAACCTGACTGGACTATAGGTATAGCTCAGTCAAAAAAATGGTTGAACTCAAAGAAGAACAGCATTGAAAAAAAAAATGAACAAATTAGAATAAAATATATGAAAAAGCATAATTTGTGCTTGGAGGAAAAAGAGGAACAAAATAAAATGTATAGATATCTAGATATGACTCTTGTAAAGGAAAAAAGATATTAATCACAAATTTCTCAATTGAATTTCGTAATAAGACAATCAAATCTGTCTTAAAGGCAAACTTAATTAGCAGCCATTTAATACCCTTTCAGTTTTTTATTACAATTACGTAAACTCCTCACCATATTTCCCGTCTGTCACCTCATTTTCTTTCCATCTCATCTGACTATTTGACAGCTGTAATGGTTAAGGTATCCTACATAAACAGATTATAAATTGATATGACCATAACCGCCACTCTACTCTTCGATCTTGTTAGACCATTAAGGGCATATGTTTTCCTGAATATAATTTTTCTACTAAAATGAATTGAGGATTACCTTTCAGATCAAAAATAGGTGAGTTGCCTGATACATTTGTGGTTCTTTGAGAATATGATTTTTCTCTCAGGATATTATCTGTTGGGCCATAATGAACAAAATGCTCTTCAGCACAAAAACGAAACCTGTGCAACAAAGTAAAATGGTTGACCATTTTGAAAGTTTTATAATAAATAATAACTCACACTTGTGACATTTTGCAATCAGGGTTCAATTGGGTTCTTAAGGATAATCGTCCTCTAAATGCCACTTGTAATATTTTTTAATGCACTAACCATATCCCAGTGTTCAATAATTAAATTAAGACAAGAAATTATGGAACTTTCATTTTTAATAATACCTCAAAATCGTTATAATTTTTTTTTACTATCTTAGCACAAGTCCAAGTTAAATTTTGCAGAAAATTAATAAAAGTGAAACTGATAATTGAAAAGCTAAAAAACAGGGGAAAAGAAGCACATCATACCAATATGCAAAATTTGAAGATCTGGAAATCTAAAAAAAAAATTCTATAATTAAATGCTACTTGCATTAAAGCAAATTATTCTCTCCTTAAAGATCTACATATCATCCTGTACATATTTCTTTCCAATTACAAGTATATTATAAGTAGCAATGTCTTCATACCAATTATTCAACAACTCATGTACAGCATAACATTGGCTTTATTTTTTTTTTCATTAATTTAGATCTACGTATATGTAATTTAAAGCAAATTTCACAGACCCATACACAAGTAATTGAAAAATCATCCTTCAGTTATATAGCACAGAACAGAGGAACTTAATATTTATTTACAGCCCATTTATCATCTGTTTTTCTGCAACAACAAAAAATCTCCTCTTGTTAGAAAAAGAAACTTTTTTAGATAGGAAATAGTTTATAAACTCATTTAAATCTAGATACATGTAATTCTAGAATTCAACACGAGAGAAAGAAAAGAAGATGAGATGATGGAAAATATAAATGAACTTGAAAAATTGAGATTTGCAAAATCCTTCAAATAATTTCTGCAACCAATACTTTAAACATACAACCAAGATTTACTGACTTACCAAAACTCGTCAGAATTACCAAACTCGCGCCAGTTAATACATACACACTGAAACGTTGAGAGGTCACGAGCGTTGAAGGTTTTAAGAATTGTGTCAGTTAACTCAACGGGAAGAAATTGTGTAAAATCAAAACCGAGTGTCATTTCAGCAAAAATTGAATTAGGAAAAAAATGCTTCATTAAAACGGCTGAAAGAAATATGCAATCAGAGCTATTAAATGGCTTTCTAGGGAGAATTATTACTTAACTTTGCATCACAGATCAGGATGATGTAACTAATGACGCCAAAGACGTTCGACATATTATGCCAGACGTTTTCAAGAGAGTTGAACCAAAACTATATTGGCGATTATAAGCTGTAATAAATATTTTCATGATGTCTTATGTAGATCTAGATCTATATGATTCTATTTTTCGTTATAGATTGAAACTAAAGGGATATTTTTTGCGCTAAGTATAGATTAAATATTGTTTAGGAACACCGTATTAATTTTATTTTACAAGAAGATTATCTTGTGGCTTAATTTTTTGGTCAAAGGTTATACACGGCTGTTAATTAAGAGCCAGCCGCTATCAGTAACCTGATCAGGTCATGACAAGTTTTAATGAGCTCTATTGCACCTAGGAAATAAGCAACCAGAATGATTATTCTTTGTCAACAAAGCAATTCAATCTCTTCAAAAGTTTTTTTAAGCAAGTAGGTTGCATTATTTAGAATTATTCATGTTTCGATTTCATTCGTTCTGAAGCATAAAATATGAGGCATCGAGGAGCAATTTAGCTTTATGATTTTACCAAAGCACATAAGCTTTAGCAGTTAAAGGCAATTTATTACATTGCTGATGACATTACATGTTTATCACACGCACCAAAATCTGTGGCCTTCTAATTCAGTTTAAGCAATGGCTGAATTGTGAGTTGCTAACTGAAGCAGTTAAGCTGGAGCATTCGGTAACGGTATAAACCACTGATTGAATAGCATGTTATTATCTGAAGCACAGAAGCCGTAGCAACCGGAAGTAATTATACAACTGATTAAATAGCATGTTTCTAACCGAAGCACGTAAGCCGTAGCATACGGTCTTATGTTAAGGCAAAAACAAGCACCAAATCTGGCATTGGGGACCTAAAAAGAGACGACGGCACTATAGCCAGTACCGACAAAGAAAAAGCCCAAGTTCTCAATGACTTTTTCCAAAGGTAAGCGATACTTACCAAGTTGAAGTTTAAGTTTCCGATCGTAGAATATACAGCAAACTTCAACTTGGTAAGTATCGTTTACCTTTCCATTCTACGGACCCACTTAATATTCATGAGGTCACTTGAGACTTCAAAGACATAATAGTTAACACAACTTATACTATCAGGGCAATGTGCCACTGTCCACATTGTGTGAAAAAATTCGTTTCTCATATTTACGTTGTAATGGGGTCCAGAATCACATGTCGTTGAGATGTTAAGATTGCAGTATAACCTATCAGATAATTATATCAGAA
>JAWDGP010003551.1:0-40403 GCA_033675545.1 Elysia crispata
GTGACCCTATGTTGTACATGTTTTCTTAACATTAGTCCTCATAACCCAATCACAAAATTTCATGTCACTTTACAGTCAATAATTCATCATGTCCTCTTTAATGATTTAATTTTCTTATCAATGTAACCACAGCATGAAGCCCGAGTATTTTATGTTGTCCACTTGACCAGTCATCCCCATTGTCCTCGGCTCTTTTGAAATGTCAGGTCAAGCAGGAACTAGAGCAGGTCTTTAATTAGGACATGGTGTCATTTGCCTTCTGAATCTGTTAACAAAAGCTGGGGAAATACAGCTCCTTGGGTCTCTTCGCTTTTTTCTCTATGTGTCTACAGCAGAAATAACCAGATTATATGATGTATGTAAACAAAATACTGTCTCTGCATTTGTCGGATTTGAAAATGCTGCCAAATTATTTCATGAAATGTTGGTAGAATTCACTCAGTCACAGGCTTTTAATCGCGTTTCGAAACATCGTTATATTTTTAAATTAGCCCTGGTGCATAAATTATGTTTTACAACTCATGCTCAAACTATGAAGAATATTTTTTTTTGTTTTGCCAGAAAACTCATATACCACATTGTCCTTAAATTGTATTTTATCACTTATTAAAACAAGACAGAATAATTAAAAAAAGAAAAACCGCCACAGCTCATTGAAAAAATGTATTCATAATGTTTCTATCTCAAAGTCCGGAATGTACTTTAAAGAGCTCTTAAGACAAATCTCACAGTGAGATGGATGAATATGTCAATGTTTCTTTCCAACTAACGGAAATATATGACCTCGAATTAAAAAAGAGTGACACGAAAGGTTGCTAAATGTCACTTATGTCATGTATCTAATTTATTTAAATCTCTCTCTCTCTCTCTCTCTCTCTCTCTCTCTCTCTCTCCTTATGTATCTATCTATCTTATCTCCTGCCTCTCTTTCTCTTTTTCTTTCTCTCTCTCACCCTACCTCTTTTTTATTCCCTGAAACATTCAAGTACCTCAGACAGACATGGTTTCTCCATCTACTTACAAAGTGTTTGACAGAGGTGAAGGGTGACACTTGTATTTCTTGTTCGAAAACGGTGTAAAAGTACACCATAAGTGTTTCCGCCAGCTTGAGATGGTAGCGTTGCGTGGGAGAAAATGTACATGTCGTAAATAGAGATTAAAATATTTCCTATGTAGCCGTAACATGGCGAAAAAAATTTTGACTAAAATCAGGATGAGTTTGGAGTTAATTTGTTTTTTTTTCTTCCCGTTTGTATTGTCTGCTTTAAGTGGAGATATGGATCTCGCTACATCATCAAGAGCAAGTTTCACGGTTATTTTATGATGGTAAAGTGTCTGGCCCTTAAGATGTTGATCCGTGTCAATTTAGCTTAACTCCCGATACAATTGTTTTAGACGTTTAGTCTATGAATATTAAAAAAAAATTTTTATGAAGTCAATAGCAGAATCTGGACTGTAAGCGTTATTTAACCCGGGGAGAATGGATTCACTATTTTATTTAAGTTACTTCAAGAATTAGGATAGTATTTGGAGGAACAGAATTTTAATGAGGAAATAAATATTGATCAAAGTTGATCTCAGATGCCTGGTGTATATCGAGACTGCATTAACCGAGACTTACTGAGAGGTACAGCACCCTAAACCCATTGACACAAGCCACATAGATTTCTACAGGAGCCTAAACCCATTGATACAAGCCACATAAATTTCTACCGCAGCCTAAACCCATTGATACAAGCCACATAAATTTCTACCGCAACCTAAACCCATTGATACAAGCCACAGAAATTTCTACAGCAGCCTAAACCCATTGATACAAGCCACAAAAATTTCTACAGCAGCCTTAACCCTTGATACAAACCACAGAAATTTCTGCAGCAGCCTAAACCCATTGACACAAGCCACAGAAATTTCTCAAGCCTTAGCGATTTTTTTCAGCAAAAAAGTATAAATATTTTTGGGTTACAATCATCTTGCTCTAAGTTTTTCAGTGAATTTATGATCACAACCAGGTCACTTGATTAACAAAGACAGGAGCTCACAATCGTTTTTGTTTTGATCTTTTTTTGTGTGAAGGATAGATTTCACATTAAAGGCGTTACATGATTGTAATACTCGGTAAATTAGGAAAAGCATTGACAATTTCTTTTATTCACAGGTAAGGCAAATTAAATAAAAGAGCATAAACAGACCCTATTATTAAGACGCCTAGCATAGCAGATGTCTTACATCAGCCGTTCTTCTTGTGTTTGAAGAGAGGGACTCAATCCCTAGCTAACATCTGCTATATTTATCAGACAGCAATGGGAACATAAGCCAAAAAGCAATTACAATTATTATTAAATTTGCAAAAGTAAGATCAAGTGGCAATTAGAATGTCTGGTAGTTAAAGCAAGGTCATCTTAGATAAAGGATTTGACCCCATCTTTGAGAAAGTAAGAGCATAGCTTTGCTGCGCTTCAAGTGTTATTTCAAGCTTTTTTAAAAATTTAGACCGTGGGAAAAGGGAATTCCCCATGAAACATATCTAAATATAAGGCGTCAGAAATATATTAACTGACTCGTCTCTGCACGGAGACTCGAGGTAAGAAGTAATATTTGAACTTGTTTTAATATAATCACTAAACTCTGAAGATACCTTATTCATTTTGTTTACAACTTTAACTAATAACTAGTTAAATTATATAGACAATATGTGTACTGCCTACTGTGACAATATGGTCCAAAGCTGACAAAACCTTAATGCTACATAGTCATTACGTAATTGCAAACAGTTTGTATTGGATATCATTCATCACGGCGAACACAATATGGGTAAGTTCGGTGGAGACAGACTTCTCCTCCCGAGTCTCGCGCCTGGAGGACAGGGTCTCGTCCATCTTGCTGTCTGAATCTCCGGACACCAGCTCAGATGTTGCCCAGTCTCTGGCCGACATGGAGAGGAGACTGGACGATATGAGAGCGGAACTGGACCAGATGAACGTATCAAAGACCGTTTCTGCTGAAAGTGGACACAGAGAAGAGGTAAGAATGAATTCAACGGTTGTGGAATCAACAATAAGACAAGTAAAGGTTATTGCACAAATCTGTTTGACTCTTACTTTTTACGTATTTTCTTTTTTTTCTTCCTGTGTACCAAAATCCCTATCTTTCTGCCTCTCTATTATATTTGTTCATCTAGCTACTTGAGTTCAATACTTAGGACAACAAAATCCAGTATATTATAAAACAATAAATTCCTGGTAGGTATGTTTTATTTTTTTTGATGAAGAGAATTAAAATCAAATAACTGAAAAAATAGGGATCAGATGCTTTTTTTTTTATTCTTTTTTTAAAACGATATCAGTATTTGAAACATGTATGCTATGTGAGTATTTAAAGTCATTTCTCTCGGATTCTCTGTCGTCCTACCTCTCGGACTATCTCTGTCTCTCCCTCCCTTCCTCTTTCTCTCCCTCCCTTCTATCTCTCTCGACATCTCTTATCTCCACACCTCTCTCCCTTCTCTCTCCACTATTTTCTCTCTTACCATCTCACTTACCAAATCTCTCTCTCTCTCTCTCTCTCTCTCTCTCTCTCTCTCTCTCTCTCTTCCCATCCCGTCCTCCCCATTACTAACCCTATCCCACTCTTTTATCTCTCTCTCTCTCTCTCTCTCTCTCTCTCTTCCCATCCCGCCCTAACCATTACTAACCCTATCCCACTCTTTTATCTATACACATCCCCCCCTATTTCGTTCTCTCTCTCTCTCTCTCTCTCTCTCTCTCTCTCTCTCTCTCTCTCCCTTTCTCTTTCTCTCAACCCAGCAGCCAGTATCCTGTGAGCGGGGGATGGGTTTCGACCGGAGCCAAGTCTACCCTCCCTATATCATCCTTAATCAAACACCGATAGACAGACAGATCCTGTGTAACACACAAACAGATGGTGGAGGATGAATCATCTTTCAGGTAAGCGACACAGCTAGTGAACCACAGGCTGGTTCATCATAAACATCGCCACCACAACTACCAATATTATCATCATTATATTCAACATTATCATTATTATTATTATTATTATTATTATTATTATTATTATAGTCAATGCAATCTGTAGCTTACTTAAATAATTTACGTATAAGTTTGCTTACGCTCTGAATGTGCATCAAAAATAAAAAAAACGAAATGTAACTTACTCTATTTCAACACCTAGATATTCAACAACAATAGGAAACAATCTTGAAAATAGCAAAACTCAAGGACAAACAGATCCGTTAATCGATTCCCTATCGTGTTGGTCTGGAACAGTTTTAGAGGACTATGGCCTTCGACCAGTATGCTTCTGTTAAGTGAACAGTTTCGTTAAAGAGGACGGTTTTGTTTTTTAGGAAAATATCACTTTGTGGATTTTCCACATTCAGTCAACTTCCCGCTAACCTCTGGGAGGCGTCAATTTTTTTTTTACAAATTAAAAACTTGTATGCGTGGAGACCAATTTAAAACATTCTGCTGAAAAAAAAACATAATGAGAGCGCATACATTTTCACTTTAAAGCCTGATTCAGGTAAATTTGTGGATATTGTAGTCTAAGAAAAAAAAATCGAAGCGTTTCCTTTTTTTTTATTGAGAAATCATAGGAATGAGATTTATTTTTTATTGTAAATAATATTATCAATTTAAAACTCCATGACTGCTATTCTAGATTCTTTTGGTTTGTTGCAATATGCTACATTTTCTATTTCGTATTTTAAAACAATCTCCTCTGGCTATTGTTCAAAAATAGAAGTAGCACATGTAACGTCTTTCTCTGTAGTTCTTAAAAGACCTTGAACTTATTAGTTATTTAATTTGGCCCACCTATTAGAAGCAGCATTAACGTTTATTGCTTGAATCTAATAGCACAGGTCCATTTATACTGAGGTTACTTCACGTTGCACATACATGTTGGTAGGCCTATCTTGAGAGATCTTCAATTTTCTGTTAGTTTTAAAATTCCAAAAAATGTTTTTCTTCTTCCAGCCAGACTTGGAAGTTCCTTGGTTACATAAAGTTTTTTTTTTTTTTCAAAGAAGGACTTTCATTTGTTTTCAACATTTAATTAAAAAAAGGGAAAAGAAGAGAAAGGAAATGCTAATCCCAATACAAAGTATTCAACTAGATTCTTTTATTTATTTGGTTCTCTAGAGCTTAACAACAAAACAGGATGCTGCTATTCAGGAATGTCTTTTACGTAAAAGAAGACCAAACGAAGCTTTTCCATTTATAGAGAGAGAGAGAGAGAGAGAGAGAGAGAGAGAGAGAGAGAGAGAGAGAGAGAGAGTCAAGGAGGAATCGACGAGAAAATTTATTAAGAAAAAAAAAACTGAAAAATTTTCTAAGATAAAAAAATTTCTAAATTTTTCTAAGTTAAATAAAAGAATTCTTATGTTATTTTGCTAGTGTTTTTTTTTTCGTCTGCAAGGAGAAAAATTCCATTTCGTGACAAGATTTGAAAACTTACCTGTCATTTATATGTTTTTTATAAAACATTGAAAGTAGTATTTTTAGTGATTAATTTTTCGTCATTGCACTAGCTTCACACCCCTAGAGTGAGAATTTTGCTCTTCCTCATTCTAACTCCCTCTGTGTTTTGTTAAGGCAAACTTTTTGCTTTATGTTCCATTTCATGATCAGAGTCCAATTGGTTACCTCTCATCCGAGTACTGATAGTATAGGCCCATTTAGTGTAGAAAAAGAGTAAAACATATAAAGAAGATAGCAAGATGATGTTTATGAGAAAAAGAAAAAAGAATCAAAATTACTAACAAGAACAATTATATGGGTCTTGATTTCTTTTTCATATCTTCACTCATCGAATCACACAAGTCTTACTTCTCAATATGTTACTCAAAGGTGGAAAGCAAAATTTAATATTGACCCAATTTAATAATTACAAGTAAAAATATTTGCTGTGCTTTTGACTCATATTTTAGGTAGCCTGTAGACTCTAGGACCTCTATTGTCTCTAAATGTTGTTGATATTAGTCCAAATTCACACGGATATTGATCGTCATGTAAAAATCACACTTTCTGGGAGAGTATGGTTTGTGTCTCTCATTTTCTTTATGATGTTTGACTCTCCGAACCTTTTGAATGCAATTCCAAAGTGGAAGAAACTCAATCTTCATTTTAAAGGAACGTAATATTTTCAAGTTTTCCCTGGACATCCGCACGGATTATGCAATTACTTTGAATATTATGACTTGTAGAGGAGAAGATAAAGGAGTTTATCTTTTTTATCCGAGAAATATCAACGCTCTTAGCCACAACCTAAAATTTACTTTAGTGAAAAGAAAGAGGAATCGTAGGATTTTTTCAGGATTAGTGTATAGCTAAAAATTACAAGCTTCCATACAACCTTTGATCATTCTGAGAAAATCGAAAAGCAAATATTCAAACCCTAGCCTACTAGTGTGGGTTTCAACCAAATACTATTTAAGAGGCATAAGATGATTCAGTCAACATAGTCTGAAATTTGATATTGACGTTTGAATAATTAATTTAACACATCGAATTTGCTGATGGAACTTTGCAGCTCGTGCTTTTGTATAGTGATAGTAGAAATAAATAAGGTCTGCCTACTCCGATTCTGAAAAGATATCAAAATAGAATCGAATAAATCTGTTCGATATCAAAATTGAAACTTTTAAAAATAAAATATTACTCGAGAGCACTTAAGTTTTAGAGGCATTTTGAACAGATTTCAAAAGATTTCTGATTCAGTCAGATTTTTAACGGAAGTAATGTACATCATCATTCATCATGTATAAGCAGTTTCAAACCGTTACCTCAAAAAGATTTCTGGGTTTTTAGACCAGGCTTGTCACTGAGTAAATACAAATGCAGTGACGATGTTTTTCTCCTGACGCTCCCCTTCCCATCCCAACTAAAAAAGTCATGAGATAATTTGAGCAATTTTAGAATGGTCTTATTGTTCTCAATAAGTCACTATTTAGTGAATTTCTATATATGTACTTGCAGGTATGGAATATTTCCAAACGTGAGCACTTAAAAGCCGCATACATTTTATTTAAAAAAATATTGGACGTTTGATTGATCTCTTAAAAAATTGTTTCAATGTTGAAAAAACATAGTCAACAGAAAATTATCAATAAAGATCATCTAAGCTTTAAGATATGGAACTAATAAAAAAAAGTCTGACAAATTTAATGCTTTAAAATTTTTTTTCCTCGTCAATCTTACACAGAATCAGCCACAGATGATATAACAAAGCCTTTAAATTGACTTGATTTTTTTAAACAAAAGAAAAAACAAAACGAAAAACAGCAAAACAAAACAAAACAATCACTTAAGCACGAAAGTCACAAGCATATGACAAAACACCTAAGTTTTTTTTTAATTTATTTGATTTAAAAAAACAAAATGAATACAAAACTCCCTCATTCTGACAAAGTTAAAATTAAAAGAAATAGCAAAGTCAATTCCGTCAACAAAATGGTACTTATAATCTAAAAAATATGCAGATTATTCATTCCATCACTATTAAATTTTTATACATTGGTATATACTTAGTAATACAAACAGGGGTTTTGTCGATTTCCTCAAATAAGAATTTAACTCCTCATGAAAAAGTTGAGACCGAAGGAAATAACAAAGTCAATTTAATCAAGGAAATGATACATCTAAAATAAAACACAGTTAGAAATATTCATCCCATTAATTTTTCAAACATTGATATTTCATTTAGCATTGACAGTATTATTGAGAAAAAAAAAATACATAAATTTACATACAAGTGCAATTTTTAGGGCTAAATTAAAAAAAATCAAATCTCCATTTAGGACTACAGGAATATGAAGATATGCTAAACTTTTTTACACAGTATTGCTGAGCTTATTTCTTTATTCTCTCAATTGAAGTAGTTTACAAATTTTTTTTAAAGAATTCGCATTTTTAAATATCGTTATGGGCGAATTGCGCATCCCATGGCCTTGATGGAGGGGGCGGGTGGCTGCCTACTTGCATTCACCTGATGAATGAGTTTTCAATTAAAAAAAAAGAGAGAAGAAATTGGCTTTATTCATATATCGTGCAATATAACTGCACAATATTCAGGACTGCTGAACTTCATGATGATTTTCTTAACTTAGGGTAGTCTTCACAGACATGGTACGATCTTAGTTACATTAGGATTTTCAGCAACAACTTAGTCTAAAATACAAACAAGCGCACTATCGAGGTCATTGCTCAGGCACCTTAAGGTACTTTTGAACGATACATGATAGTAACTTTTTAAATTAATTTAAAAGATTACATGGATTATTTTCTTATATATAAAAGCGCTAGCATTTGCCCTTGGGCAGTAAATAAATACATTCTACACGTCAAATAAATGATTTATTTGTCCATCTCAGCAAAATACTTTCTAAAACCATTTCAGAGTCCCTCTTTCTCTGCAACCTGGAACATTTCACAGCCATCACTCATGGGTTTGTTGAAGGGTATATCACATTTGGTAATGAAGATGTGAGAGTAATGATTCTTAGTCATAAGTTCTTAGCATTGTTCTTCATTATATGTGCTCAAATGCAGGTCATGCACCTTTGAGATAAGCAATAGCCTTTTAACGCCAGATAGCCAGATAACAGAGAGTTTTCACAGAAAAAAAAAACCTCTAAAGTAAGTGATTCGGCCTCTAACTTCTGACACTTTAAGCGGGCCGGGCTACATCCAGGTCATGACTCCCAAAAGTCTCCCTGCATTTCTTTCTTTTTTTTTTTGTTGTTACACAATACCGGATTCGAAACGGGACCCTCATCATGGCTGGATTACTTAAAGCTTTCTTTAGCATGGTCTACGGTTTCGACAACTTTACATTTCCTACCTGATCGGTTGTACTGTCTTCACCATCGGATTTTCGGAATTCTGTAACATGAAGAGTAGTCTGGCTTTTTATTTGTATTCTTCCAAGAAGGATTTTAGTGGGAGTCTCAGTGTTGCTTTGCGGTAGTTCATTGCCAAACCTGTGAGACTCGGAGGTACCCCTAACCATCTCCTGGTGAACTTAATCCTCTGTTGCCGCTATTGTAGTTGACCAGGAGAGGCCAGAGGAGCCTAAGGAGTAGCACCACACTTTGAATTTCCTCTTAAGACCTCATCTATTGATGGCTAGAAGGCCTTCGGTAGCAAGTTCTGCTGTTTCTAGACCTCTCTTGGTATCTTTCATGGAAGAACCATCTCCGAAGGCTTTTCACTGGTTCTTGACTGACCTGTGGTATCTGATGATTGGCTACTGTGAACGTCATCGTCGTATCTGTTTTACCTTTCCTTACTGAAAGACTGCTATTAAGACGTCAAGGCACTCTGGTATTTGGCGTATTTCGTCTTCATTTGAGCACATCCATGAATATTTTATAAAAGGTTGTGTACAACCATCGAGTAACTTTGCCAGGCTTGCGCTTCCTTCTGCTGCTTTCAAAATGCTTTCCATAGCCGCGACGAATAGAAATGGGGATATCATACAGCTCATGGCAATACTAAATCAGAAATCGGTTGAAATAGTCATTTAGCAATACTTGTTTTTCCTCCAAGACATGGTACATCCTTAGGGCTAACTGAATCATTTGTTGTGATACAGATTCAAACACAATTTTCAGGTCTAACCATACGACATCCTTTGAATGGCTTCCAGATCATCGTGGCATACTCTAACCATACAGAAACATTAGGGAAGCCTCCTTTCTACTCCGATATATTAATTCACCCACTCCACTTAGATATTTTGTTCAGCCATAATTAAAAAAAATATCTCTCTTTTTACATTCAACAGCGAGATCGGTCAAAACTGATTTAGTGAAGTCAAATATAAACTCCCATTGCTAATTGATCTTGAGGTTGCTCCATGTTTTTCGGAGGATTTTGTGTCACCGCCTTCGAACATAGAGTGGATAGGCACACTATTGGGCACTAGAGCTGATTTTTCAACTACGCAGTCAATATATTTGAAAATAAAAGTTTCAGTTTTCACATGGGTCAAAACAAAATTTTTGGAGATGGAGAGGAGTGAGGGAGGGAGTAAGAGAGAGAGAGAGAGAGAGAGAGAGAGAGAGAGAGAGAGAGAGAGAGAGAGAGAGAGAGAGAGAGAGAGAGAGAGAGAGAGTATCTTCACGTAGATTGTTTTACTAGTTTTTATGCCTGCTTTTTCCATCTATCTTTCATCAAAGTAGATAGTCTCTTGAAGTACTAACCATTAAGTTTCCAAATTGTGCAGTTAAATACTACTAATCCTCCGACGATTTATCGTTTTCCTTGATTTTAAATATATACTGACTTTCAGTTAGAACCATTCTTGTTTGACTCTTGGTCAATGTGCGATGTTTTTCATATATCTGTATTATAATATTGCTGCTACATGTACTATGAAAACTATCAAAATATTCGTGAGAGACTGAAAAACTGTGAAACTTCAGAAAAGGTGTTAAAACTAATATTATTTGTAAATGCTTTCCAAATATATCACGCTTCGCTTTAGGAAAAGTATGCGTCTATGATAGTATCCATCCCAGCAAATAAAAGTCACAACCACTTAATATGATCGTGGTCGTCTTTCCCGCATCGTTCACATTTTCAGTACGACATATTTTGCCTTTAATCTCATTTTCTTTATTAATCGTTTGACCACGATCATTTTTTTTAACTTTCAAAAAGAGACAGGTCGAAAGAGAGAGAGAGAGAGAGAGAGAGAGAGAGAGAGAGAGAGAGAGAGAGAGAGAGAGAGAGAGAGAGAGAGAGAGAGAGAGAGAGAGAGAGAGAGGTGGAAAAAAAGGGAGGGGGGGGGGAGAGAAATAGAGAAAGATAAAACAACATTATTGTAACTCGCTTGAATATTGATTTCAAACTTTTTTTTATTTCCTTGGTTGATACATAAGAGTATGCGAATGATAAATTAAAAGCTCTAGTTTTTCTATAATCCTATTCATGAAAAAAAAAACATTCTCTCGAACAGAATTCCAATAAAAATTATTTTTATTATTATTATTATTATTATTATTATTATTATTATTATTATTATTATTATTATTATTATTATTATTATTATTATTATTATTATTATTATTATTATTATTATTATTATTATTATTATTATTATTATTATTATTATTATTATTATTATTATTATTATTATTATTATTATTATTATTATTATTATTATTATTATTATTATTATTAAGTATTAGTAGTAGTAGTAGTAGTAGTAGTAGTAGTAGTAGTAGTAGTAGTAGTAGTAGTAGTAGTAGTAGTAGTAGTAGTAGTAGTAGTAGTAGTAGTAGTAGTAGTAGTAGTAGTAGTAGTAGTAGTAGTAGTAATAACAGTAGTAGTAGTAGTAGTAGTAGTAGTAGTAGTAGTAGTAGTAGTAGTAGTAGTAGTAGTAGTAGTAGTAGTAGTAGTAGTAGTAGTAGTAGTAGTAGTAGTAGTAATAGTAGTAGTGGTAGTAGTAGTATGATGTCATTTCTCCACTCTTTGATTCTTTTCTTTTGAAACACAAATCCTTTTTCTTTCTCTCTCTCACTCTCGCACTCTTTCCCTCTCTTTTCCTCACTCCCTTTCTCTCTATTTTGGTCTCAAACTCCTGTCTTTCATTCATTTCTACATTTTTCCTCTCCTGGCCATATCCATCCTATCTATATCATTTTTGAAAAATATGCCACCCTACGTCTGTGTATAATTGTATTCTCTCTGTCTCTGTGTATCTGTCTGTCTGTTCCCCCCCCCTCTCTCTCTCACTCTCTCTCTCTTTCTCTCTCTCTCTCTCTCTCTCTCTCTCTCTCTCTCTCTCTCTCTCTCTCTCTCATTCTCTTTCTTTATCTAATTATCTCTCAATGACTTTATGTCTCTTTTTTTTGTCCAACCTTTACAATCTTTCCCAGAATATTTTCGCTTTATTGATTAATTATGTGTCTCTATCTTTTATACGTTTTCTACCTTATATGCTTTTTAAGGCTATTATTCAATTTTTATCAAACGAGCCCTAATCATATAAACCTATATTAGCCACCTGCTTCTGCAAGCTTTCACACACAACTGTCTCATTTTGAGCGTTATAACGACATATAAATCTCTTATCGATCTTCCAGATCAATATATCAATGTTCGACATAAAAATACTATTTATCTGTAACAATATATAGATTTTCTATATCAAAACATCAATATTCTCTTTCACAGAGTCGGACTGGAGAAGACGTCGATTTTTACCGGGATAGGTCATCCAATAAAAATGGTTTCGGTTCCTTGATCGGTGACTTCTGGTTGAGGAATGACGCAATACATACACTTACTGATCAGGTAGAGGATTGATCTTGACCGTTGACTTCTGCTTGGGGAATGACGCAATACATACACTTACTGATCAGGTAGAGGATTGATCTTGACCGTTGACTTCTGCTTGGGGAATGACGCAAAACATACACTTACTGATCAGGTAGAGGATTGATCTTGACCGTTGACTTCTGCTTGGGGAATGACGCAATACATACACTTACTGATCAGGTAGAGGATTGATCTTGACCGTTGACTTCTGCTTGGGGAATGACGCAAAACATACACTTACTGATCAGGTAGAGGATTGATCTTGACCGTTGACTTCTGCTTGGGGAATGACACAATACATACACTTACTGATCAGGTAGAGGATTGATCTTGACCGTTGACTTCTGGTTGGGGAATGACGCAATACATACACTAATTGATCAGGTAGAGGGTTGATCTTGACCGGTGACTTCTGGTTGAAGAATTACGCAATACATACACTTACTGATGAGGTAGAGGGGTTATCTTGACAAGTGATTTCTGGTTAGGAAATGACGCAAGGTAGAGGGTTGATCTTGACTGGTGACTTCTGTTTGGGGAATGACGCAATACATACACTTACTGATGAGGTAGAGGGTTGATCTTGACTGTTGTTAACTTAACTTCTGGTTGGGGAATGACGCAATACATACACTAATTGATGAGGTAGAGGGTTGATCTTGACTCGGGATATCTGGTTGGGGAATGACACAATACATACACTTACTGATGAGGTACAGGGGTTATCTTGACAAGTGATTTCTGGTTAGGAAATGACGCAAGGTAGAGGGTTGATCTTGACTGTTGTTAACTTTTGCTTGGGGAATGACGCATACATACACTTACTGATCAGGTAGAGGGTTGATCTTGACCGGCGACTTCTGGTTGAGGAATGACACAATACATACACTTACTGATGAGGTACAGGGGTTATCTTGACAAGTGATTTCTGGTTAGGAAATGACGCAAGGTAGAGGGTTGATCTTGACTGGTGACTTCTGTTTGGGGAATGACGCAATACATACACTTACTGATGAGGTACAGGGGTTATCTTGACAAGTGATTTCTGGTTAGGAAATGACGCAAGGTAGAGGGTTGATCTTGACTGGTGACTTCTGTTTGGGGAATGACGCAATACATACACTTACTGATCAGGTGGAGGGTTCATCTTAACCGGAACTCTTAGAAGTGAATAGCATGATTGATTGATTGATTGATCTATTGATTGAATGATGGATTGATTTATGGATCATAGATTGATTGATGATCCGACTGATTGACTGAGTTATTGACTGATTGATTTGTTGATAGATTGATTGATTGATTGATTGATTGACGGTCTGATTGGTTGATTGATTGATAAGCGAATATGACTACCAGATGTTGTTTCATTTTTCTAATTTTTACTTCATACATAAAAAAACAACCTGTAAATGCCCTTAATTCATTTTATCATTCATGAAAACTTCAAAAGAAAAAAAAAAGATAATTTTTCGGAGAGACAAGATTGCAAAGAATATGTCGATCAAACAATAAAACCAACGGCCAGAAAACAAACAATTCGTTTTAAAAAAAAGATTAAGAAGGAATGTTAATGGACGCGTAGAGATTAAAAAGATTGAGAGTAAGATCGATAGAAGAAATTATGGGAAGATAAATAGATAGATATAATATTGATTGATACAGAGTAAGAAAAATTAAACTGGAAATGCATAAGATATAGGACGAATAATTGATTGATAAATAGATAGCAAGATAGATAGATATATAGATAGATAAAAGATAGATATATAGTAAAGTTCGATAAAAGATAGATAGATAGTAAGTTCGATAAATTGATAGACAGAAAGAAAGATTAGGGAGATAAAAAATACATAGATAGATTGATAGATGGATAGATATAGATAGATAGAGAGATAAAATAAGTTAGAAAGGTAGATCAATTGATTAATAAATAGACAGATAGAAAGAAAGAAATTTAATAAATTGATAGATAAATAGATAAGTAGATAGATATTTAGATAGATAGATAGATAGGGAGAAGCTATGATACCATTGAAGACCAGGAGAGTAAAAGGGGAGATAATCTATGAGAAAAGAGGCTGAAGATAGAAGTATAAAACCGGGATTTTAAAAAACCCTTTGGACTAAAAATGGGCGATGAAGAGGAAGAAAGAAATAAAAACCTTCAAAAATCATTATACAGACATAAAGCAGATAGTTTCAATACAGTATGTATATACAGGCCTTTTTATTCTTAATTATATATCTTAATTTCCAACAATATAGTACACAAATTGCACTTGAACAAGAATCACATTGCATTTTATAAAACAAATGTTCGAAATTTCTTTTTAAATTCTTTATTTTTATAACATAACTAGATTCCTGTTTATCATTTTTTTACCACTTTTAATTATGATGATATAACTAAATTCCTGTATATTATTTTTTTCTTTTTGTCCAGCATCCTTGCGAGTTGAGAGTTGACATCCTCTATGAACACCAGCCGTATTTTGCTGTCTTCCCGAGCTTCAGGATTGAAGATGAAGCCAGTAAATATATTCTTTATAATGCCTTTAATCAAAACCAGAAATTTGCATGATGGGATGATGAATTGGATAAAAAAAAAACTTTTTATCGTTTCTTTTTCTTTCTTTCTTTTTTAACTGTGAAAACTAGATCAAAGGATAAAGAGATAATCTATTTTTCTGATAATGTCCAGACAAGCCGATCAGTGGGTGAATCTCGTGGTGACTAAACTGAATCGAAGCATCGGTAATTCCAATAAGTTTGTTTTGATACAAATCGAAACAATTATAAAACATGATTTCTTCTGTGATTATTTCAGGTATCGACTGCGTCTTGGCAGCTTCTCCGGAACAGCGGGTAATGGTAAACAGGATTTGTCCTATCACAAGGATCAATACTTTTCCACATTCGATCGTGACAATGATCCAAATAGCAGTAGCTGCGCCATCAGATATCACGGAGCCTGGTGGTACAAAGATTGCCATTACTCTAATCTGAACGGGAATTGGGGGGTCAAGGACACCACAGGAATCTGGTGGTACAGAGATTGCCATTACTCTAATCAGAACGGGAAGTGGGGGTCAAGGACGCCACAGGAGTGTGGTGGTACAAAGATTGCCATACCTCTAATCTGAACGGGAAGTGGGGGTCAAGGACGCCACAGGAATCTGGTGGTACATAGATTGCCATAACTCTAATCTGAACGGGAATTGGGGGGTCAAGGACACCACAGGAATCTGGTGGTACAGAGATTGCCATTACTCTAATCAGAACGGGAAGTGGGGGTCAAGGACGCCACAGGAGTGTGGTGGTACAAAGATTGCCATTACTCTAATCTGAACGGGAAGTGGGGGGTCAAGGACGCCACAGGAATCTGGTGGTACAGAGATTGCCATTACCCTAATCTGGTCGAGAAGTGGGGGGTCAAGGACGCCACAAGAGTCTGGTGGTACAGAGATTGCCATAACTCTAATCTGAACGGGAAGTGGGGGGTCAAGGACACCACAGGAATCTGGTGGTACAGAGATTGCCATTACTCTAATCAGAACGGGAAGTGGGGGTCAAGGACGCCACAGGAGTGTGGTGGTACAAAGATTGCCATTACTCTAATCTGAACGGGAAGTGGGGGGTCAAGGACGCCACAGGAATCTGGTGGTACAGAGATTGCCATTACTCTAATCTGGTCGAGAAGTGGGGGGTCAAGGACGCCACAAGAGTCTGGTGGTACAGAGATTGCCATAACTCTAATCTGGTCGAGAAGTGGGGGGTCAAGGACACCACAGGAATCTGGTGGTACAGAGATTGCCATTACTCTAATCAGAACGGGAAGTGGGGGTCAAGGACGCCACAGGAGTGTGGTGGTACAAAGATTGCCATTACTCTAATCTGGTCGAGAAGTGGGGGTCAAGGACGCCACAGGAGTCTGGTGGTACAAAGATTGCCATAACTCTAATCTGGTCGAGAAGTGGGGGGTCAAGGACGCCACAGGAGTCTGGTGGTACAGAGATTGCCATAACTCTAATCTGAACGGGAAGTGGGGGGTCAAGGACAGCACAAGAGTCTGGTTCTCGCTCACTATACCCGTATTTTACGGTGCGAACATTCCTGTGGGGGAGAATTGTCTTTCTCCTTCCCTCTGTCTCTCTTGGTAGTATGTATAAGGACGAAAATTTGGTTAATACCGAAGTTAAGGTAACCTATCAATAATCTTTATAAGCAGCAGCATAAAAAGAGTTGTGAAGAGATTTTTAAAGGTCATAAAGTCAGGCTTTTCAAATACTTTAAAAGTTTGAACGATAGCCTCAACATAAGCAAAGTAATTTAATTGATTTATAAAAGCAACTGTCATGTAATTAGTTTGTTTTACAAAATCATTGTTTAATCACCCCAGAGCAAAGCAGTCGATAGGTAATTTGTTCATTCCGCTTAATAATCTGGTTGTTATTCTCATCATGCTTAGTTGAAAGCTATTAGTTTCTGAATTTCTCTGCCACTCTCTCCTTTTTTGTTTGTTTATCAAGCATTTTATATAGCCTATACTTTAAGATCTATTGACTTCCTTCACTGGAATTGTAAAGTTGAGTCTCTAATCAAACATTGACTCATTTTTTTCCTCGAAGACTTGTTTTTTGTTTGTTTTTGTTTTTGTTATATTTTTGCTTTTACAATGATCTATTGCTTAAATTTCAAGACGGTAAATGAAGGAAATTATCATAAAAATGACTATTGTATTCCACTTGTCTTCAGGCCTAATAACGTAAGATTAGGGTGGAGGTAAATAACTGGATTAACGGGGCTTCTATCACCGAAGTCTGTGTAAAAGTGGATTTCTAAAGAAACTAATTTTTGCACTTAAAAAAGAAAACCAAGGTATTTACCTAACTCTTATTTCTCTTTGACTCATGCCCTCGTGGAAAAACTCATTATTCTACTTTCTTACTGCTTTAACATCAGCCTGGGTAAGGGATAAATCGCCTTTCCCTATCTTTGTTAAGGAGTGTTTTAAAAATACTTCTAAAATCTCGATGGCTGGTTTAGCTCATTTCAAAAAAAAGAAAAAAAATATATGTCTCTTTTAAAAATTATCTTTATGCAAGTGATAGCGCAATACGATGATTTTGAAAATGAGAAGATGAGTGTTGAATAATCGACGATAGATTGGACAGGTTGAATAATAAGATTAGAGTTTGTGCGGGTTTTTTTTTTTTATTTATGTATTTATTTTTTTTTTAATTTTGTTGTTGTTGTTGCTTCCTACTATCGAATATAACAGAGTCTTTCTGCAATTAGAAAAAAAAATAAATAAGGAAAGAACACTGCAGTTGTTGCTTTTTTGCCATTGTGGTTTCAGACATAGGGTTTAATCATCACCCTGTCATAGTAAAAACAGAAATCAAACTAAAAAATTCAAAAAAAAAAAATAAGAAATGAAATAAAAATTTGTCGTTTCAAGCTTTAAAAAACAAAAAAAAACAAAAACAAAACAGATATATGGGATAAGTCATCGATACAAGCCCACACTCGTTTTGAATCATTGATAGAAGAAATCGATAAACCAACTCGTCCCGTCAAGCCCGAATCAGTTGACGATGCAAGGAAATATCTAAGAAGAGAGGTCAATGACACTCAAGAGGAGTTGCTGTCAAAATGGAATCGGGAGGACAAACAGCTGTGAGTGACCCACAGTATCCTCCACCTCTTAAAGGGAAAGTTCAATACAACATTAAAGACAAGGAGATAGAGATAAAAAGTAAGGAGGAAAAGAAAAATGGGTAAACAAAAATTTTCAGGCACTTGAAGATTTGCCCAACAAACGCAATACCAAAGCAATGTTCAAAGAATTCAAAAAAAGTCTCACAGAAAAAAAAAAATCGATCGGCAGTGGACTTAGAAAAAGCAAAGACGGAGATATTGTGCCTGAAAAAAAAAAGACACAATAGTAAAGATATGGGCAGAGTAAGTTGGGAAGCTTGTCATTGATTCCACAGCAGATTAATATAATACATACACCAGTTATTACGTGGCCTGAACTACTTAAATCTCAGATTGAATCGTCTTTACATTTAATGTGTGATGGTAAAATAGAAAGCGTAGAAGATGTGTCGAAAGAGCCTCTCAAACACTGGTAGAATTTGGAGTCAAAGTACCTACACAACTCTCCTGACTGACATACCAGTAGAACTCAGAACAGCATCCTTCATCGTACTGCCCAAACAAATATTAAATGAGTGTTCAGACTACGAAACTATCAACCTCACGTGCCGTACTCTCAAACCGCTTCTCACAACTATCATTCGCGGAATTCCTACCAAGCTCGATCATAGAGAATGACCAGAGCAAGCTAGGGTCAGAAAAGATGGCGGCACAAGGACAGGCGAAATTGCCTATGCAGACAATAACATGGCTTAGAAACTGTCACTAGCAGAACGGATTGACACTACGGCAGAGCGAGACACACACAGAGAGAGAGAGAGAGAGAGAGAGAGAGAGAGAGAGAGAGAGAGAGAGAGAGAGAGAGAGAGAGAGAGAGAGAGAGAGAGAGAGAGAGAGAGAGAGAGAAGAGGGGAATAATGAAATGGTATGATGGAAATAAAAGGGGAAGGAAAGAGGCAGTCACAGTAAAAGGGGAGAGAGATAAATTGGTATCAAGATATAAATGCAAAAAAACAAAAAGAGAAAAGGTAAGGACAGCTTTAAAGCTGTGTACATAAAGATATATAGATGGTTGGATAGATAACTTGAGAGAGAGAGAGAGAGAGAGAGAGAGAGAGAGAGAGAGAGAGAGAGAGAGAGAGAGAGAGAGAGAGAGAGAGAGAGAGAGAGAGAGAGAGAGAGAGAGAGAGAGAGAGAGAGAGAAAGAGAGAAGGGAGGGGGGGGGGCTAGACAACATGACACCATATCATTGGTTATTCGTTCTTTGTACAGCAATTAAATTTAGGAGATAAAAATTTGGAATCATCACTAATTTTTTGGTCTGCACAACCAGGTAGGAACTGGTGGTAAACACGGCCACAAAAAACCAAGATACTGTGCCTTCTTATTGGATTTAAGTCTCCTTGGATGTTTCTTAGATATGGACGCGAATAAAACAGTCATAGATCTGACAAAAACACAGCTGTTCATTTCATTTGCAAACAGCTATTAAACTTTTTGAGACATACGTGGAAAACTCATAAAACATTTTTGGATTCGCACCATTATAAATGGTAAAAAACAAGGCCAAAATAATAAAATTGCGTCAATCTCCATATTTTTTTAAAAATCAGCCTGAAATTTTCCTATTGTGGTTCCACAATCAATACGGTATTATAAAAAAACAACTTTGGTTTCTTTCTCCCTTATCTCCTCCTAAACTACTCAACTTACAGTGATGAAGTTTACTGATTTATGATCTGCCAAGTTCACCGTATGTCGCGGTGAAATTTTTTTTTTATAAAGTTTTGGATTGAGGCTAATGCCTTAAAAAAATCGTTACATTTTTATTGTAATTAATTCCTAAATTTTAATTGCCAAATAACACATAAAACAATCTTTCTAGTGTTTGCGAATTTTTTGATATAGATAATTGTTTTAAAACAATTTATGATGATTTTTTCAATATAATTGTATTGTTAAAACATGTTTTTATTTTAAAAGGAGTTAAAAACTGAAAGAACATCAAATTTAAACAAAATTTGGCCTCTTGCAAGTTAAGACAAAAGTGTCATATTATGTGGTTACTTTCGGTCTTAAAGGGGGTAAAAGCATAACACTCTTTTTCTCTCAATGGCTTGCCTAAATGAAACAGAAAGATTTTAAAGCCCTGAGATTAATATTGATTTCAAGATCTCATGAATTGTTTTTGTTTCAAGGCAATACTTATGTAGAATGATCTACTCATTTTTTTATATCTAGATAAGATTACATATTTCTTCGAAATATCAATCAGAAAAGGAAAGTAAGTAGGCTTAGCTCAGAGGGATAAAGTAGATCTAGATCTATATCTATACAAATCTGGTTCAGAATTTTGGTCTAAATCGCGTCAATCTGCGATTTTTTCAACAAATGTCTATATCTAGACAAATCTCGATCTAGTTCTGGATCTAACCATTTATAATTAGAGGCATAATAATAATAATAATAATAAATTATTTTAAAACATAGAATCAAAACCAGGGTAATCTTGTCGATTTTCCAATCAATATTCGCGAATCATTGTCAAAATCTAGATCTAGAATCAAATTTGGATTTGAATTAGTACTCAGCCAAATACAGATCTAGATCTTGATAAATATTGCACAGTCTAGATCTAGATCTATAACATTTTTTACTATCAATCTCAACTAATGTTTCGAAAAGCAAAATTTTGATTGAGGTAGTAGATTCTAGATCTAGAGCTACTTGATTGTGAAATGTATTTTAGTGTTATTCTTTTCTTTCTCGAAATATTTTGAAATATTTTTGGATACAGTAAGATTTTATTACTCCTTTTGACAAATTTATCAAAATATAATGCGATTTTCAACTGAGCATAAACATTTTTAAAAATCAAGACACGATTTTCCATAACAATTGATTTTTATTACTCTTTGGCTACAAGTGTTTGGAAATCTATACGTTTTTTTATTTCCACAAACTTGATGTAGATCCAGACAAAATTTTCCTAGGCCTTTAGTTTTTTTTTTTATACTTTTTTAGTCACAAATTTCTTCAATAGAATTGAAAAAAAAAAGCGTCTTCGATATTATTGTTTACTTCAGCGCGCTCTTTCTCTTTGTCTCCCTGGCTTGTCTATGAAACAGAAAGCTTTCAAAGCTTTGAGATATAATATTAATAGCAAGATTTCATCCACTTTTTTTTGGTTTAAATGCTATCTTTATCTAGAAATATCTACACTTTGGAGTCTATGACATTTTTCACACTCCATTGCAACAAATGTTTCGAAAAGTAAAATTTTGATTGGAATTACTAAATCTAGAATTACCTGATTGTGAAAGTTGTTTTGTTTTGTTTTTGCTTTTTTTCTCGAAACATTTTGAAATATTTTTGGGTGCAATGTTTTTATTACTCCTTTCAACAAATATACGAAACTGGATTTTCCATTACAGTATAAAAATCTTTAAAAATCATGGCAGGATTTTCCATTACAAATAATTTTTAATACTCTTTGGTTACAAGTGTTTTGAAATGTACACATTTTTTAGACAAACTTTATGTAGATCCAGAGAAAACTTTCCAAGGCCTTTACTTTTTTAAAAACTTTTTTTGACAAATTTCTTCTATACAATTAATTTTGGACTCGAAAGAAACTTCAGTGTAAATTAAAAATTGATATGAACTTTTGGATGCATATTTAAAAATTATTGAAGGTCTAGGCAATATATTTAAAACTATAATTTTTTTCATACTTTTTTTTTTGCAAAAATTAAAGAAAAAATCAAGCAAGTTTTGCTATGGGATAAATTTCGTAAGTGACTTCAAATTTTAAGATTTTATCCTTTGGATCTACCTAAAGAAGATCATTTGATGATTTCATCTGTGCGACTGATCTTATCGACAAAAAAGTTCATTTTATGATTTCATCTCTACCCTTGGTTGGAATCTAGATGCTTGACTGCAATAAATATTGTCACATTTGCAATGCTGCAAAGCAAAAGAGGATTTGGAGTGAGCGCTTTAACACCACAAGGCCAGAAGAAAAGATCTAATTATAAATCTAAGAGCATCACAGGTGATGATGTAGGAAACGACACTTTTGATCTCAACGGTGTTCGCGATGAACGAGGAAAAGCATACGGTCTCAGTGGAAAAACTAAAATGAAGGTTGCTTAAACAATTACACCCAGATTTAGTTTGCTTTTTTTTTGCTTGAGATCCTTACTTCATTTAAAGAAGTGCTCATTACAACATGAGAAGAATTCCAATGTTTCAGGATTCTTCATCTTTCAAAACTGTATTATGAGTGTCTGTGGAGGAGACAAATCTATTAGATGTACTAATGAAAAAAAAAATTACACTTTTTTGTTTTTTATTGCTTGTCTTTATGTAGTTCTGTGGCACTGGAGATGTCTGTAAATGAAAAATAAGCATCCACGTATGTTTTTTTGTTGTTGTTGTTTATTTGTTTTGGAGACCAGTTTTCTCCAGATTTGTTTTGAACAAATTACACGGTATCTGTTGTGTATCACATCAACACCACATACTATAATCTTGGTGGAGAGATAAACTAAAACCAGGCTCCTTAAACGATTGCACTCAGACTTGATTTACTTTTTTTGCTTGAGATCTTTTCTTCATTTAAAGAATGTCTACATGATGATGTGAGAAGAATGCCAATGCTTTTAAGTTCTATAGTTCGAAAACTGTACCAGTTTTTCACCATGTATGTGTTTGGAACACATTACTCTTTATCTGCAGTGGGTCAAATCAGCACCACATACGATCTCAGTGGAAAGATAAACTAAAACAAGGGCTGCTTAAACTATTGCACCCAGATTTAGTTTACTTCTTTGATTGAGATTTTTACTTTATTCAAAGAAGATCTTCATTACAGCATGAGAAGAATTTCAATATTTCAGAGTTCTCACAACTCTTTTACATGTACATGTATTATTAATAAAAAAAAAAAAATTTCTTTATGTAGTTCTGTGGCTCTGGTGATCGGATAAGACTGTATTTGATATAAAGTTGTTTTTTTTTGGGAGGGTTTGTTTCTTGTTTTTTTTTCTTTTACAATTTTTGTTTTCTTTAGGTAGTTGTATGGCTTTGCGAGTTAATGCATCTTTTTCATGAAGTGGTATGGCTCTGGGGGTGATCTAATTGTTTTTTCTGTGGCTGTTCTTCACTCTTCTTCAATATGGTAGTTTGGAACACATTATTCTATATCTGCTGGGTGTCAGTTCAGCACCACATAATTATGTTTTCTGCGGAGAGATAAACTAAAACTTGGGCTGCTTAAACGATTGCACTCAGACTTGGTTTCCTTTTCTTGCTTGAGATCTTTGCTTCATTTAAAGAATGTCTACATGGCAAGATGAGAAGAATTCCATTGTTTCAAAGCTCTATAATTCGAAAACTGTACCAGTTTTTATCCTATATGTGTTTGGAACACAGTACTCTTTAGTGGGTCAAATCAGCACCACATACGGTCTCAGTGGAGAGACAAAAGAAAACAAAAGCTGCTTAAATAATTTATTGCACCCAGATTTAGTTGACTTCTTTGTTTGAGAATTTTACTTTATTCAAAGAAGATCTTCATTACAGCATGAAAAGAATTCAAATGTTTCAAGATTCTTACAATTCTTTTACATGCATTTTTAAAAATTTTTTTAAAAACAATTCTTTTTGCAGTTCTGTGGCTCTGGAGATAAGTCTGAATTTGTTGTAAAGTTGATTTTTTTTTCTCTAACCATTTGTGTTTTCTTCATGTAGTTGTATGGCTTTGAGAGTTATTTTATTTTTTTCCCATGTAGTGGTATGGCTCTGGAGAAGATGTAACGGTTATTGTTGTGGATGTGGCTCACTTTTCTTCAATTTGTCAGTTTCGAACACATTACACTGTATCTTTTGGGCTCTGGAATTGTTGTGGTTCACTTTTCTTCAATATGATAGGTTGGAACACATTACACTGTGTCTTTTGGGCTCTGGAATTGTTGTGGTTCAATTTTCTTCAATATGGTAGGTTGGGACACATTACACTGTATGTGCTGTGTGTCAGTTCAACACTTGAGATCTTTGCTTCATAAAAGTTCATGTAAAGAATGACGTCATGACTTTGTGAGAAGAACTCCAATGTTTCACGGTTCTATATAATTCAAAACCGTATGTTGAGTGGCTGTGGAAGAGACAATTCTGTTCCACGCATTATTGAAATAAACCTTTTTTTTCAAATTTAAAAAAAAAATCTTCATGTAGTTCTGTGTCTCTGTATTTGTTGTAAAAGTTTTTTTTTTTTTTTTTTTTTTCTATGTTTTTTTCTTTATCAGTTTATGTAGTTATATGGCTCTTAAGAGTTATCGTTGTAATTTTTTTTTCATAAAGTGGTATGGCTCCAGAAGAGATCCAGAGGATATAAGTCTGTTATATTTGTGAACTTTGCTCTTCTTCAGTGTATGATTTGTGTTCCAAACCTGTCTATTTAAACATTATTATGTTGTTTAATATCGTGCGCTCACTTATCAAAACCAAAGAAAGTACAAAAGATACACCAACATTATCTACCGTGGTCACTTTTAATATACCATAAGCGCAGTAAAAAACTTACAACAACAACAATTTAATTATAATTATTTCTGCATGTCGTCAGGGCTAGAAATCTACATATTTTGTGTTTCACTTTGCAGCACCATTATTATCTTAACTGAATAACATCTAAACGTTTAAAAAAAGAAAATTATAATAATTATAAATAAAAAAAAAATAGTATTTCTTCTTTGCAAAGTCTCCGCAGTTAAAAATAGGGAACGATTACAATCATTGCCAAATAAAGCTCTTATGTAATTTGTTTGCGCAATTAAACTGGTCCACCATGAATGAAGCTAGAAGCACAGACGGGTTTTTACACAGTCCACTTTGCGGTTCACTAAATGTGCTGTAGAGGTCAAGTTTTACGGTCAGGCATGATGATTGGCTGCTATGAACTCGGCAAGAGAGAGGCCAGTGAAGAATCCGTGAATCAAAGAGTATAAAGTTTTATATTTTTCTCAAACAAATTTGTTGCGAAAAATTTTCTAGGCTTCTGAGAATGAGCGGCGACTTTGGAGCTCAAAAATATTGCCAGGCCCAGAACAAAAGTCCAAACAAAAAAGCCCTTGCCACCATCGTCTCTCTCTCTCTCTCTCTCTCTCTCTCTCTCTCTCTCTCTCTCTCTCTCTCTCTCTCTCTCTCTCTCTCTCTTTCTCTCTCTCTCTTTCTCTCTCTCTCTTGCTTGCTCTCTGTCTCCCTCCCTCCCTCTTTCTCTTTCTATCTGTGTGTGTGTGTGTGTGTGTCTCTCTCTCTCTCTCCCCCCCCTCTCTCTCTCTGAAGTTATTTATCCAACCATCTATATATCTTTATGTATACAGCTTTGAAGTTCTGGCATGAGTGCAGACAATCAAACAGAAAAATGTCAATGAATGAAGTGCTGGATGCCGCAGCTTGAGATGTAAGGTCAAGGTCTTTCGACGTCTCAGTTTTCATTTGTTCTGTGTCCAGTTTTACTAAAATTAGAGCTAACGTCAATTATCGTCACCTAAAAACATTATCTATATGCCCTGTTAATTTCAGTAAAACGAAATGGGTCAAGTTCTTTTACATTTGTTAATTGCCCAACATATGACAAAAAGGTGAATAAAAGTTTAGAAGCCATTTTTTCCAAAACTACGTCATGTGGACATAAAACAACAGAAAAGTCAGATGCCGATTTGCCTGCGTCCCATCCAATCCTAAAGCTCTTGCATCCATTACATTTTTGAGTCAAATTGAAACAAAACCTAATCAATTTATTTCTAAAAACATTTAACAATTTATCCTTTAAGGCCTTGCTTGCTATGCAGTGGGACATAAACATAAAACAACTCAATTTTAGTCGGATGAAAAAGAAAGCTTATAAAAGCCTCATTTACTTATCACTGATCGAATAATGCAGAGCTTGATGTGTATATATTTAAAAAAAAAGTCCAAAAAATGTGCGGTGTTGTGTTAATCAGTACTTATTATTGTGTTACTATAACTAGTGGTTTTTTAATACCTTAATACTTTACATGAAATTGTTCAACAGTAATAGAATGACGTATGGCAAAAGAGTATCAAAAGTCATTTTCTCATTTTGAGGTAACTTGGTACTCGCTGGAAGAATAATGAGGTAAATATTTTCGTATGAAATCTTTGCTCCACAAATTAGATGAATTTCGTCAAAATTTCCTAAAACGTTATAAGTTCTTCTACATATTAGACATTTTTTTTTTAATTTGGTCCACATGACTGGGTATTATCTGTTACGAAAAATTATCAAAACGGATCTATCTCAAGCACTCAAGAATAAAAATACTATGTGACTGCATTAGGGGAAATTTTTTTACGAAAACTGACATAAAAAAAGAATTCATGCCTTGAGAAGGACAAATTTAAAGTAAAATAAACGTCCAGGGCGGCATACTATTCGTTCACTTGTATTTGAAACACCCTATATTTTATTCTATATAAGAGACTCAATAACTTGTTTTGTCTATTAAATCAACATCCACGGGCGTAGATTAATTCAATCTTTGTTTATTTTTATCTTTTCTGTTCATGAAAACCTTCAATATTATGTGTCCATTACATGTGCGAATGCTCAAGATTTGAAGTGTTAGTTGTAAATGGTCAACATTCTTGAGGAAGCCAAGTGCTGCCTCTAAACACAAACTTCTTTGGATAGCAACATCGGAACCTGGAATCAGTTATAACGGCCGCTTTTGAGATGTACACAGAAGTTTTGGACAGGTATTATGTTGTAAGAAAGCTGTGGGTGACGTTTGAGCCTCTTCTTGTATTTTCACATTTTCTAATATGATTAATTTACAAACCGGCATGTGGATCACATTTCGTGAGTTATACAATATCGGTACCCTCAAAGTATACAAAACAGACACACAAACTTCGTCTTTCCTTTTAGGAACTTTATTTGAAACGTTTCTTTCGATGAGAACACAGAGACACCCTGTCTCCAATATCCTCTAGAGACCTCTGGTGTATGGGTCTGCACATGTTTGATGTAACGTTTAACATTGTTTTCGTGTGGACCAGATGCTCAACCTCTTTACAGTTTCCTGATTTTCATTTCAGAAAAATCAGGATAGACAGATATCCATCCAGTTTTCCAATGCATGCCACGCATCGCCTGAACTCCCCACAGCCCATTAAGGTTAGCACGATGACACTTGTTGTACCACCAGCCCCCGTGGTTCACTCTAGCACAATGCCGATTGTCAGCATCATTGTCTCTATCTCGGGTAGAAAATTGCTGGTTGTTATGATACGACAGGCCGTATCCACGTTTTTGTTCATTGCCAATGTATTTTCCCAATTTAAGTCGATAGCTGTCAAACAAAACAATTTTACTTATTAGCTTTTATAATGTATAGCAGGCGGGGAAAATTTTATTTCACTGAAAATCTGGTAACCAATTACGTTAAGAGACGCCCATGAAAGAATACATTTCTTACAGCTAAAAACCAGTTAAATAAGTTGTACTTACGAGTGTAAGAAGAATCAACCTACTTGTCTGATTCAGCCTCGACTCTGAAGCTGGCGTAACGCACATACATAGGCTCATTTTGTTCGCGCATGACTATCCTTATCTCGTAGCGATCCTGTAGAGTCGAATAGATTCAAGGTAGAGGCAGGCCTGATTTGATTGTGTGTTCGGTAGACATGTACACACCGGAATACCCTAGGATATTCTTTCTTTGTAAGTTTTCGTACCGTTAAGGAGATCTTTTCGAAAAGATTTTACACACCTGTGCATTTTAAGACTCTCTTATCTCTTATTATTTCAATTAAGTTCTAGTAGATCAAGTATGCTTGATATGTACTAAACTAAAACAGCATCACTTCCTAGACATAGTTGATTACAGTTCAAAATGTTTCTCGGTACCATTCATCAAAATTTCCAAACACAGCTTTTACTCCTTTTTGAGATTAAGACACCGTTTTACGGCAGACAAAACTACTAAGAACATTTGTCACAAGTCAGTTCTTCAATCACCAGAAAAAATACCTTAACAATGACGATAACAAATGTATTCAAAGATAAAAATTCCTTACCATTTGTATATATATATATATATATATATATATATATATATAGTCTTTTTAGGAGTGTTCTTTTCTTTGTTGAAGTATTCCCTGAATTCTGGGTTTTCCTTTTAACTATTTAAATTGCAAAGTAAGCCTAGTTATAATTGAAATCCACCAGAACCCCCCCCCCCCCTCACCCCCTCATCCCTACCCCATTTTTAAGACAAAAGGGGGAAAATGCTTCCTGTACAATGAAAAGTTTATTATAGCACAATGTCGTATACATCATGGAACGAAGTCTGTAAATCGTTAGATTTTACATGTACTTGTAAGATGAAAAAAAAAATTATAGAATCTTTGGAGCAACCCTTTATATCAAAAGTAGCTGAAACGTTGCTTTTAGTGTTGGTCACTTCCCTTACTTTGACAGTGAGTTGATGAAGAGCTTCATTGCCAAGCCAAAAGTTACCGGGATCTCCAAACCCGTTCTTGTATTCGTTCCATGTTCTGAAGAAGTTGGTTTGGCCGTCAGTTCGTCTCTATGGAATATTACACATATCATATCATAATCTTCTAGCCCAAAATATAAAAAGTATACTATAAATTATTTGGTTGAAAGGATTAATTTACAGAAAGGACAATTTGCAACATAATAAAGAAATCAGTTTCAAGCAAAACAGTTTTGTTTAATTAAAAATTACCTAAATTACATTTCCATTTTAACTTTTGCAAGTAGCTTTTAAGAAACTCAGTCTAAAGATAGGGCTTTTAGAAAGAAAATAACTAAACCCAAGATCGTTGCTAATTTTTAACTCAATTTGAACTCAACTAGAACAAGTATGTTTATATTTTAAATTCTCAAACATTTTTATGGATGAATGGTATAAATTTTTTCTTAAGTAATTATTTTAATAAAACTAAATCCAAATATCAGCAAAAGAAAAAAATGCTCTTTTAACTCTTTATAAGAACATAACACTAGATTTTATGTAAATCATAACTTTAGTTTTTGTTCTTCTAGCCTAAAAACCATTATGGATTTTATAGATCGATATGAAAAATTGAAATTACTAAATCAATTTTACAATCTCACGCTCCGAAGATTAAAGTTCAGAAAAAAAGAAATAATAAAATATTTTAAAAGCTCAACACATTATGATTTAAGAGTTTAACCATGAGTGAAGCCTGAAACTCTAAACAGTGCTGTCTCTATGACTAGAGGGACTACTAGTAGTAGTAGTAGTAGTAGTAGTAGTAGTAGTAGTAGTAGTAGTAGTAGTAGTAGTAGTAGTAGTAGTAGTAGTAGTAGTAGTAGTAGTAGTAATGGTAGTAGTTAACGTAGTAATAGAAGTACTACTATTGCTACTACTACTACTACAACTACTACTACTACTAGTAGAAGTAGTAGTAGTAGTAGTAGTAGTAGTAGTAGTAGTAGTAGTAGTAGTAGTAGTAGCAGCAGCAGCAGCAGCAGCAGTAGTAGTAGTAGTAGTAGTAGTAGTAGTAGTAGTAGTAGTAGTAGTAGTAGTAGTAGTAGTAGTAGTAGTAGTAGTAGTAGTAGTAGTAGTAGTAGTAGCAGTAGTAGTAGTGGTAGTAAAAGTAGTAGTAGTAGTGGTAGTAGTAGTGTGTTTAGTAAAAGAATTTGTAGTAATAGCAGCTTCAAATAAGTAGTTGTAGTAGGAGTAGTAGTAGTAGTAGTAGTAGTAGTAGTAGTAGTAGTAGTAGTAGTAGTAGTAGTAGTAGTATGAGTAGTAGTAGTAGTAGTAGTAGTAGTAGGAGTAGTAGTATTAGTAGTAGTAGTAGTAAGTAGGAGTGGTAGTAGTAGTGGTAGTAGCAGTTGTAATAGAAGTAGTAGTAGTAGTAGTAGTAGTAGTAGTAGTAGTAGTAGTAGTAGTAGTAGTAGTAGTAGTAGTAGTAGTAGTAGCAGTTGCAATAGTAGCAGTAGTAGTAGTAGTAGTAGTAGTAGTAGTAGTAGTAATAGTAGTAGTAGTAGTAGTAGTAGTAGTAGTAGTAGTAGCAGTTTTTGTAGTAGTAGTGATGGTTATAGTGATCTCTCTCAAATGCCCTGTCTGGAACAGACATCGGGCGATCATGATTCTCCACCTGTCCCTATCTTCCGTCATCCGCAGTAAGGCTATGTTGTCTTTGTTGTTTCCTGTCACAAAAGAGCTCAAGCTATCAAGAAATGTAATCCTTTGTCTACCTCTGCTTCTTGTACCTTCTATCTTGCCTGTAAGAGATAAAAATTCCAGTCCCTTATGGCGATATCAGTTGTAAAATGTCTGTTTGTTGGTGTTGGTAGGAGCAAGGACTAGACAGATCGAAATGACTATCCTATATTTAAATTTTCATTGAATAAGACTGAGTGTATTTTTTTTTTACTTTTCGACATGAAGGGTAAAGAATTTTGTAGGACAATCTTTATCATCTACCTGAATGATAATCCATCCTCCTTTGTCTGTGTATGTGTCACAAAGTACTTGTTTGTTTATAGTTGTATCATAGGTCTTGATGTACATTGGGTGCGCCACAGCTCTATGATAGTTCATGTTTCGCTCGCAAGTAGGCCCCTGTAAGAACATTGGATGTTTGTGAATAATCCAAAATTTTTTTTTGTCTTTAATTTTTATAATTTTGTATATATTTTTTATAAGCTTTTTATTTACGGTAATAAAATGTTTGAATGCAAAACGATGTAAATGCTTTCAATCCATACTCCTCCTCCTACTGTAAAAATTCGTGATTTTTTAAGACAATATACTCTTTACTAGGATCTCCGTTCTCCTTCATAATTCGCGAAAATAAATGGAAACATGTAAAATTACATCTTAATAATTCATTTTCTTTTTTTCTCTCTGTATCTACCTATCTATATTCCTCTTTGTTTTACATTCTCTTTTTATTCTGCTGCCATTTTCTCTTTCTCTTTTTTCCGTCTCCCTTTACATCTAGTTATCTGCGAATCTATATTTCTCCTCACTCCATTTTTCTCTTTATAAATTAAGAGGTTTTAATGTTGGAATGAACGGGAAGTACAACCAAACTCTGTGTTCAAATAGTTTTATTTCTGGCCCAAAGAAAAGCCTTGACATGCTAAATTAAAAATTAAAATAAAACAAATCTATTATAAACAAAAAACTAAACAGGTACGAATGTAACCTATGACCTATGGCCTATGACCGGCTTTAAAGCCGATACCGTTAAGTGATAAGACATCCTGGCTCCTGACTTTATATAAACAACGTGAAGTCTCTTTAATGTATAACGTTAGCTCTGATAATTATCAATTATTTTGTCCCTTTTTAAGTCTACCTCCACTTTTTTTCTTCTTTTCGCCACTGTCTATCTCGTGAAGCCTCAATAATCTATAAAGTTAGCTATGATAATTATGAATTTGTTCCTTTTTAAGTCTTCCCTCCACTTTTTTCTTCGTCTCTCACACTGTCTATCCCCTTTTCTAGCTAATCGATCTTTTGCTTTGTTTTGTTTTTTAAATTTTTTTTGCTTCTCCGCTGCATTTGTCTTCCCTACCTCATTCGTAATTCTAACATTTCATGCTTCAGAATATTATCGAAACAATTAATTGATCAATTATGTATCTATCTTTTCTTAAATCTATCTATCTATCTATCTCTCTATCTATTTATCTATCAATCTATCTATCTATCTATCGATCAATCTACTTATCTATCTATCTATCTATCTATCTATCTATCTAATTATCTATCTTTAAAACTCTGTATTATACTGTTCATATAGCTGTCTATTTATCTATATGTTTTTTTTTAATTCCTTTCTGTAAAACGAATCCTTCTCTCTTTTTATCTTTTTTGCTCCTCTCCCCTTCCCTAAATTAATACATGTATTTCTTTTTTTTTCTTTTCACTGTTACTCTGTTTACGTCTCTCAGATCTTTTTTGTTCTCCTTGATATTTTACCTCTGGTTCCTTTCAATGCCACTTATGTCATCTTGAAACATGTATGAAAATTTGATTTTCAAAGACCCGATTGAATTCAAGCTTTTCTGTTATTCGATTTTCCAAGGTTTGTAGATACGAGCTTAACGTCTGTTAAATCTGTAAGCCTAACGTATCCTTCAGACTAACTTGTTGGCCACAATTTTTGAACAAGTGAATGTAAATGGCTAAATTACTATCAACAATTTCATCCCATATTTGTAATGGATATGGTTTTAACATCGAAACAAATTATGAACTTTTCTCAGCTCCGTAACGAGGTTTCATACCGCTCCTTCATCAGACCGTTGGTTTCTAGGGGAGGACTGCCTAGTTGATGCTGTCTGGCGGAAAATTCAAAGCTGCATATCGTTTTGTTTCCCACCATAAACAGCGAATGTTTTAATTTTTATGGTTAGAAAAAAAATCATTTTGTTTGAGACTCATGTAAAACATAGTTCATATCTAGAAAGTGTAGATAAAGAACATCTAAAAGTTTTCTTCAACAGACTCTATTATAAAATTTCTGAAGGAAATGCCGACAAAGTGAATTCAAAATTTTAATGAGGTTTCGTTTGGATTTTTTATATGAACACATAGACATACACACATACACAAACTCACTCTGACACACCATACAAAAGTTTTCATAAATATTATATATTCATTAACAATAATTGACAAAAATATCTCAACTTCTACCAAAAATAAAGTTAGAGGGTTTGTCTTAACTTCAGGTTCTATTTCACCTTACCTTATTTTTACTTTCAATAGCCTTCATGCGAGAGTCAAATTCTTTCTGCGTAACCTTCAATCTCTCTTCTAAGAACATAAACTTATCTTCCATAGTCTTTTCCAGTTCGGCCTTAGATTGAATGTAGAGCTGTTGCAACACCAAGAACAGTTTAATCACTATGCTTGGGATTTTTTCATCTTTTTCGGAGTCTGGCAGTTGATCTATGCCCGTAATGTTAATCAGATCGAGACCTGTGTTGAGGCATAACACAGATCGATTTTTCTTTAATCTCTACGTAAAAAGTAAACGGGAATAGTGATCAACTTGTTTCATATCATCTTAACAGGCATTAAAGACAATATTGCATCTTATATAATATTAAGATAAAAGATGAAAGTAAAGTACATGATACAAAAATGATTGTCAAGATCGAGAGTGCCTTTCTATTATGTTCTGTGACCGTAACATACGTGAAGGTAAGCCAGACTCAGTCTTATCTTTGTGTTTCTATCATGTTCAGTGACCGTAACTTACGTGAAGGTAAGCCAGATTCAGTCTTATCTTTGTGTTTCTATCATGTTCTATGACCGTAACATATGTGAAGGTAAGGCAGATTCAGCCTTATCTTTGTGTTTCTATCATGTTCAGTGACCGTAACATACGTGAAGGTAAGCCAGACTCAGTCTTATCTTTGTGTTTCTATCATGTTCAGTGACCGTAACATACATAAAGGTAAGCCAAATTCAGTCTATCTTTGTGTTTCTATCATGTTCAGTGACCGTAACATACGTGAAGGTAAGCCAGATTCAGTCTATCTTGTTTCTGTCATGTTCAGTGACCGTAACATACGTAAAGGTAAGACAGATTCACTCTATCTGTGTGTTTCTATCATGTTCAGTGACCTTAACATACGTAAAGGTAAGGCAGATTCACTCTATCTTTGTGTTTCTATCATGTTCAGAAACCGTACAATACGTAAAAGTAAGCCAAATTCAATCTATCTTTGTGTTTCTATCATGTTCAGTAACCGTAACATACTTAAAGGTAAGCCAAATTTAATCTATCTTTGTGTTTCTATCATGTTCAGTGACCGTAACAAACGCAAAAGTAAGCCAAATTCAGCCTATCTTTGTGTTTTTATCATGTTCAATGACCGTAACATACGTAAAGGTAAGCCAAATTCAGTCTATCTTTGTGTGTCTATCATGTTCAGTGACCGTAAATTACGCGAAGGTAAGCCAGATTCACTCTATCTTTTTGTTTCTATCATGTTCAATGACTGTAACAAACGCAAAAGTAAGCCAAATTCAGCCTATCTTTGTGTTTTTATCATGTTCAGTGACCGTAAAATACGCGAAGGGAGGCCAAATTCACTCTGTCTGTGTGTTTCTGTCATGTTGAGTGACCGTAAAATACGCGAAGGTAAGAAAAATTTAGTCTTAACCCTGTGCCTTTGGAATAAAGTCTAAAATGTCTTGTATGTAAACCACAAAAATAATATTGTCTATTGTTACTCTGGTCTGTTTTTTTTTTTTTTTCTGTTTGTTGTTTTTTATTTATTTGTTTTCAAGTTGCCTGATTGCTTTTCTTTTTCTTTTCTTTTTATATATATATATATATATATATATATATATATATATATATATATACACACACACATATAATCAACACAATGCAATATAAAAAAAAATTTTGAGATCTATAATTTTTTAAAATTGAAACCAAAATAAGCTTCAAAGCCGTATTGGGCCGAATCAGCTAGGCGCCACAATTGTTTTTTTTTTTTTTTTTTTTTTATATATATTCAATAATTTGTATTTTTGAAATGGTTGTTTAAGATAACCGAAACCGAAATATCATGTAATGATGGTTGCCTATTTCTTTTACTGAAATAAAGAGTAAGGCATGAAAACTTTCAAAAAATGCCTTAAGTTTTACATCGTTACTAAACGCCACAAGCAAAAACTACGGAGGATTTTTGTTATTATTTATTTACTAAAAAGGATACGATTTGAAAAAATAAAATTCGTATACAAAGAAAATGGTCTGGATCCACCGATGATGGTTCTGAATTTTTTTTTTTTTATTTTTTTTAATAACATTAGATGTTTGCAACCGTATATTTATGTATGACTGAATTTACTAAGTATTCTAGTGGTACAAAAGTAAACTAAAAAAAAAAGATACAAAATATTGTATGCATTGTAAAAGACTACCATTATCTGGAATATAATTGCGAACAACTGTGCGGCTTATCCGTAATAGCATTGCGAATAGCTGTGCAGCTTATCCGTAATAGTATTGTGAATAGCTGTGCAGCTTATCCGTAATAGTATTGTGAATAGCTGTGCAGCTTATCCGTGATAGAATTGCGAACAGCTGTGTAGCTTATCCGTAATAGTAATGCGAATAACTGTGCAGCTTATCCGTAAAAGCATTGCGAATAGCTGTGCGGCTTATCCGTAATAGCATTGTGAATAACTGTGCAGCTTATCCGTGATAGTATTGTGAATAACTGTACAGCTTATCCGCGATAGTATTGTGAATAACTGTGCAGCTTATCCGTGATAGTATTGTGAAAACTGTTCAGCTTATCCGCGATAGTTTTGTGAATAACTGTGCAGCTTATCCGTAATAGTATTATGAATAACTGTGCAGCTTATCCGCGATAGTATTGTGAATAAATGTCCAGCTTATCCGTAATAGTATTGTGAATAACTGCGCAGCTTATCCGTAATAGAATTGTGAACAACTGTGCAGCTTATCCGCAATAGTATTGTGAATAACTGTGCAGCTTATCCGCGATAGTATTGTGAATAACTGTGCAGCTTATCCGTAATAGAATTGTGAATAACTGTGCAGCTTATCCGCGATAGTATTGTGAATAACTGTGCAGCTTATCCGTGATAGTATTGTGAATAACTGTGCAGCTTATCCGCGATAGTATTGTGAATAACTGTGCAGCTTATCCGTGATAGTATTGTGAAAACTGTTCAGCTTATCCGCGATAGTTTTGTGAATAACTGTGCAGCTTATCCGTAATAGTATTATGAATAATGCGCAGTGTTGTCCGTAATGTCATGACCTGCATGGAGTCATTAACAGCCAAATCATAGTTTCAAGGAGCTTGCTCTAGGTGCAGCGTTTCCTCTTTAGCAAATTGTGAATAACTACAGGTAGCAGTTAGCTACAGGTTCTTGATATGTCTTTTGAACTCGAACAAATCTCTCTCCTTATCCCGTTCAACAATCAGAAGTCGTGTGTTCTGTTCAACCGTAATCAGAAGTCGTGAGTTCTGTTCAACAATCCGCGATAGTATTGTGAATTCTGTTCAACTTAATCAGAAGTCGATAATATTGTTCAAGAATCAGAACTGTGCAGCTTATCCGAACAATCAGTATTGTGAATTCTGTTCAAGCAATCAGAAGTCGATAGTTCTGTCCAACAATCAGAAGTCGTGAAGCTTATCTGTTCAAGAATCAGAACAAGTCGTGCAATTCTACTGCTGTCGAACAATCAGAAGTCGTGAATAACTGTGCAGCTTATCAGAAGTCGTGAGTTCTGTCGAACAATCAGCAAAGTCGTGAGTTCTGTCGATACAATCAGAAGTCGTGCAGTTCTTATTCAAGAATCAGAAGTAGCGAGTTCTTGTCGAAGCCTATCAGAAGTCGTGAATTCTGTTCAAGAATAACTGTAGCGAGTTCTGTAACAATCAGAAGTCGTGAATTCTGCTTCAAGAATCAGAAGTCGTGCAGCTTATCCGTAATAGTATCAAGAATCAGAAGTCGTGAAGCTTATCCGTAATCAGAAGTAGCGAATTCTGTGCAACAATTAGAAGCCGCGAGTTCTGTCCAGCAAGCAGAAGTCCTGTTGTTCGTAATGTCCATGACCTGCATGGAGTCATTGAGTTCTGTCCAGCAATCCATGTTTCAAGGAGCTCTGCTCAACAATCAGAAGTCGCGCGTTTCCTGCTTTATCAGAAGTCGTGAGTTGTGTCCAACAAGCAGAAGTTAGCGACAGGTTTTGTCCAACAAGCATATGTAGCGAGTTTTGAACTCTAACAAATCTCAAGTCCTGAGTTTTGTTCAACAATCAGAAGTCGTGAGTTCTGTTCAACAATCAGAAATCGTTAGTTCTGTTCAACAATCAGAAGTCGTGAATTCTGTTCAACAATCAGAAGTCGTGAATTCTGTTCAACAATCAGAAGTCGTGAATTCTGTTCAACAAGCAGAAGTAGCGAGTTCTGTCCGACAAGCAGAAGTCGTGAGTTCTGTCCAACAATCAGAAGTAGTGAGTTTTGCTCAACAATCAGAAGCATTCCAGAAATCTAAGCAGAACTAGAAAATTTTATTGTGAAACCTTTTATCATATGCACGTTTTATTTTTTCACTTTTTTTTTTTCAAATGTCACACGAATGTCCCCATTTTTGCAGACGCCCCTGCTTAATAGGCTGTTATGTATTGACTGTGTCCGTCAACCTAGATATTATCTCGCTGTTTACATTTCTTTTCATCATTATTGTTAGTATAGCTTTACCTCCGTTACAGCAGTTTGATGCCCCGTCCAGCATTCTTGAACCGCTCCTTACCCTCCATTGCTGATATAAAAACGAGTATGGTTCATTTATTTTTATTAAGTTTTGTACATTTAAATAAAGGGTTGGAGTGCAGCAAAAAACCGAATAACATTCTATGTGTTATTGACTTAAGAATGAGAGTAACGCACTGAATAAATGTATACATACAGTATTTGTTAGAGTTAACCATGTATTCATCCAATGAATTTTGTCCACAATAATTTTGTAGTAGAAAAGTTAGCCGGTAAAATCTAAATTTCTGTTCAAACACCGAATATTTTTGTTCTTTTGTTGTTATTGTTATTATAAATTTCCTGTCAACAGATAGAATAACCTTTAAAAAATAGGACGGTCACAAGCTGTTTTTTTTCTCATTTGTTTTTTTAATTTTCAAAACGAGAACTACTGAAAATACTCTATTTAGTTTGGAAAATCTTAATCTACAAATATAACATCAAGTGTACCAAAATAATACTATGGAGTGGCACGCCGACCTATTTTTATACTGCTTTCATACCAATTTTTAAGCTTAAAAAGAGTGATACAAGTTCATATAAACAATCTACACCTACCATGACAAACTACGAACAGGAAGAGTGCGGTGATAACACAAAGATTCCTCGCCATATCTGGAGATTGGTGTTTGGAGAACAGAACTGCGGCGCACTGTGCGACACGGTGCGTTAGGGTGCGTCATGGAAGACTGAAAGCTCGAGCTACAAGCGTATTGCTATAAGGATGTCTTCTTCTTCTTCTTCTTCTTCTTCTTCTTCTTCTTCTTCTTCTTCTTCTTCTTCTTCTTCTTCTGCTTCTTCTTCTTCGACAAAAGGCCCACAGCTTGCATTATAGTTGCGGTGTCATGCGATCATCGTTGTTTTACAGCATGTGACAGCTGGCTTGACAAGAAATCATGAAAATGTGTAGACTAATGCTTGTTTCCTAATTATCCAGACATTTGCGAAATCCTGCCAGAAAAAGTTATCAATCAGGCTATAACTCTAATATTCATATGTTTTACCACCGCTGAGTGGAATACTATAAAATAAGGACATATTGAAAAGTTATGCGTTTAAAGCCATATCTACTGCGCTATAATTTTGATCACATACTCTGAATCTGAAATACTTACTTCATGTAAAATTTTAGATTTTTATATCGTCATATGTGGATATGGTGCGTCGTATCATTATCAACGGATAGGAACTTCAGTCAAAACTCAAACATGGCGTCTGTTATGGATTAACGTTTAAACCGAGAGCTGTGGTCGAAATCTTGACAGCAGGAGGAACATATTAACTCTCGACTGAAAGCAATATGTGCTGAGACTGATCTCAGCACGATGAGGCGATGGGTTAGTTGCTTGATAGAAAGCGACCGATCCCAACCAAGTGTACATGATTAACTATGTTCTGGGAGGCCAGTGGAGGCATTTAACATTGAGCACCAATCTTACAGAGAGAAGTAAAAGTCAGTTTTGTAAAAAAATTATTTCTTCCACAAAGCAGCGTCCACTGATCCGTCATGACGTATAACGTAAGAACTTGGCATCCACAATGAAAGAAGTACTCATATGTACTGTAGTGTACTCAAGCCAAGATCTGTAGTCAATCATTAAAGTAGAAGTAAGAGTAAAAGAATCAAGAGCTATTCTCAAGAGGGGAAAAATGGTGGTTCTGGAGTACAGATATAGAAGGATAACTCTTTCCAACACTACAAATACTCCAAGACAGACTAGAGGAAGTGGTGAAGCTAACCTGCACCTAGAAACAGGGCGACACATTTCCGCCAATCATAAACATCCTACAACATCATAATCGGCGGAATGGCAAAAGCAAACCCAAACAACCGCCAATACAAGCCACTTACATCACACTCCTCCATTTTCCTCGGCAATCAAAACCCCTTCTTTATGAAAGAGAAAAACTAGTGCCCCATCCCTCACATCATCTCTCCTGCAAGATACTCTCCCCTCCCTCATGTCTGTCACAATTTTTTCCTCTATGAGGTACGTATCGCCCAACCCCGTATGTCCTCAAAAGAACTCTCCTGCATTAGGTAGCTTTCATTAGGACATATCCCCCATGTCATCAAAGGAACTTTCCTGCATTTGGTAGGTTTCATTGGAACATACCCTACATGTCCTCAAAAGAACTTTCTTGCATTAGGTAGGTGACATTGGGACATACCCTCCATGTCCTCACAAGAACTTTCCTGCATTAGGTAGGTGACATTGATACATACCCTACATGTCCTCAAAAGAACTTTCTTGCATTAGGTAGGTGACATTGGGACATACCCTTCATGTCCTCATAAGCACTTTCCTGCATTATGTAGGTGACATTGATACATACCCTCCATGTCCTCATAAGAACTTTCCTGCATTAGGTAGGTGACATTGGGACATACCCTCCATGTCCTCATAAGAACTTTCCTGCATTAGGTAGGTGACATTGATACATACCCTCCATGTCCTCATAAGAACTTTCCTGCATTAGGTAGGTGACATTGGGACATACCCTCCATGTCCTCATAAGAACTTTCCTGCGTTAGGTAGGTGACATTGATACATACCCTCCATGTCCTCATAAGAACTTTCCTGCATTAGGTAGGTGTCATTGGGACATACCCTCCATGTCCTCATAAGAACTTTCCTGCATTATGCAGGTGACATTAATACATACCCTGCATGTCCTCACAAGAACTTTCCTGCATTAGGTAGGTGACATTGATACATACCCTCCATGTCCTCATAAGAACTTTCCTGCATTATGCAGGTGACATTAATACATACCCTGCATGTCCTCATAAGAACTTTCCTGCATTAGGTAGGTGACATTAATACATACCCTCCATGTCCTCATAAGAACTTTCCTGCATTAGGTAGGTGACATTGATACATACCCTCCATGTCCTCATAAGAACTTTCCTGCATTAGGTAGGTGACATTGATACATACCCTCCATGTCCCTAGCAAAAGAAATTCCTGGAGTTGTTGAGTGTTACAGGGCCGTGCTGTAACGGACAGCCCGTAACAGCCAGT
>JAWDGP010003552.1:0-27942 GCA_033675545.1 Elysia crispata
GCGGATGTGGAACAGTAACCCCTTGAACAAATTGTTGTTGCTCCATATTGTCTGGAAGAATTAATGTATCCTGTGATGATTCTGGAGAAATAAACACGGTTTGATAGTAGGTTTTAGCAGTTTGGGGATCAACTAATTGCGATAAGTCCCTTGGTGTATCGGCTAAAAGTTCAGAATCAGGGGGGGAAGGAGTATTTGACATAGAGGCAAAAACACTATTAACACAGAAAACACAACCGCACAGTTCGAAGCAATCCAGTGAAATGACTTGGGGTGTTGGGCTGATAACTTTACCCCGGCGGTCGTTACTATCAACAAATAGTTGACGGAGGAATGACGTCTGGCGATAAAGTAGGGAAAAAGTAACGAAGATCTTCCCTGAGGTCTTCGCCGTTCTGTGGCTGAGCTTGAAATGGCCAGGTTGTCTCGACGCGCACATTATATATAGGGTCAGGCATTGGCGGTGTGAACAGGTCAGGAGATGGTGTGTTTCTTGCCAGAGTGCCAGTCCTATCCACAATATATTCTGGTGCCGCCATGTCTGATTCCAGGATGCGTCGGTTTTCTACGAGTTCGTCTGACTATGTCTCCCAGTCTCCATCAAAGTCCGGGACGAGACCCATGATGTCTACGCATTTGGTTTGACGTGGAAAGATGCCATTCGTGAGGTCTTGTAGTTCCTGCACGCTAGGAGGCTCCACGAGGCTGAGAAACTTGGGGTTAGGTTTCGTGGCTTCCATGTTCTTCAGGGCGATCGGTAAGATCTTACTTTTCTTGAGATTCTTGAAAATAAACATGCGATTTTCAAGCGCTTGCTTCTCTTGTGGAACATTTGCGAACGGCATATTGTTCGAGTTGAGAATGACAAGGTTGGCTTTGCAGGTGCCAGGACTCTTCATCTTGCGCTCGAACGTTGTTTTTTCGCCGCTCATTAACTCTTTCAGGCGGTCGACATTATCGGCCGCAATTCCGACCTCTCCACCAACAATGATGCGTTTGTTTACACAATCTTGTAAACAAAAGCGTCCACCCGTCGTCATTTTTCCCACAAGTTTGTACAATGGTTGAAACAACGTACTTGACCAATAGGTCTTTCCGCTGTTCGAAGCCCCTTGCAGGTAGACGCCGATTTTTTTATATACACGGCCCCTGGTTTGCGTTAAAAAATTCCTTCATTTTATTGATTAGACTTTTTCCCTCAAAAGTCATGTTTTTGAGGATTTCACCAGGTGTAATCTATTTTAACACTGGTGTGGTCAAAAGTTCATCGTCCTCTAATGGTGTAGTGATCGGAAACCGTGGACCTTAGGACGTTTTTGGTTCACCCTGATGGTCGTAGACCTGTTTCTAGCCCTTAAAAGGACTCGGTCTGCGACAGAATGGGTTTCACCTGGAGTCAAAATGACGTGTTAGCTTTTCTCAAGTAATTCTGCATGTTGGTAGTAGTAATAATCTTGGAGGTGCGTATCGGACAGCGAAGTAGAACAGTGTGTGTGACGAGACAGAAAATAACACAACTTATATAAGCACAAAGAAACGCCACGCTAAATCACATGACAGGAGACGCTTTAATTTCATTCGTTTATTCAATACAACCAATAGTATGCAATGTTTGTTTGTTTCTTGGCTCAGCCAATCAAATGTAGTTTGGCCCGACGTAGTGGTTCCCACTCAGTTTTCCAAACACGCGGCGGCGGCGGCGCCTTCCAAACACGCGTTGGCCAAACCTGTTCGTGTTGTAAAAAGAGCGGGTGCCTTCCGTGCGGCCGTCACAGCCTCCAGGTCCAAGGGGTAGGTAGGACGGGGCGGGCGTTGCCAGGATCCATTCAACTTCGCTAAAATACGTCACATTCAGGTTAGCGAAGTAATTGTATGGGAGAATTCCATTAGCCTTCCTTTCATAGTCGGGGTGCACTCCAAAAATGAATTGCGTAAACCTTGCAAAGCTGTTTGTTTCGCCGTCACTTGTTAAGCCTGTCACATTAAACTGTGTTGTTGCGTAGCCACCGAGGTCTGAATTCAACATAATGTCTGTAGGCCCAAAAGAGTTGTCATCATTCTGTGTATAAATATAGGATCTATTTGGGTTACGCCAGCGCACTGTTGTGGCTCCGAATGATCCCTGTGTGTTTCTCAAGTGCGCCATCCTGACCTTGTTGACCTGTGTTGCTGCACTTGTGTCAATAATGTTGTCTACTGGGGTCTTTATGTAGTTCACAGGCCATTGCCCCAGATGTTTATTGTTGCCAATGTTGGCATCCCACGATGTGGCGTCGTCTCCTGTAGTAAGGCACTCTGTGCCGCGTGATCCATTCAAAGCAGCCACTTGGGTGTGGGGGAAGAAGGTCCACTTTTGTTCTGGTGGGGTAAATTCCATGCCAAAAGCGGTCGCGTCGGTTGCAGTAATGGACCTGTAGCCTGGATGCATTTTAAGGTCATAGATGTCCCAGGGCGTGGGAATAGTGTACGTTTTTGTGCCGTTGTCGTACTGAATAGTATCACGATTAATGTTCCGCAACATTTCTTTGTCCCACACTTGAGGCCTGTCAGTCTGTGTAGGAATTTCACCTTTGAAATAGTTTGTGAAGCTATCATTGTGTTCAGGCACATAAGGATGGCCTCCTTCTTCCCACTTGGTTGGCACACCATAATCTCCATTAGTGTCTAGAAATGTCCACAACTCGGCGTGCATGGGAGTAGGCATAGGCACTTCATTTTCACTGGTCTTGTTGTTAGGAATTGTAGCCACTTCCATTCTAGGCACATTGAAGCCCATGCGAACACATCTAAAGCCTAACACATTGTCTGGTTGGTTGAACTCCTCATCATTGCAGCTTGCTCGTCTGTACCAGTATGGAAATGTGTTGCCGCCATGGTTGATGTAGACTGGTACATCATATGTGTCTTTCACATAAGCCTCTGCACGTTCTTGTCCGTTGAACAGGCAGTAGGATTTAAATGTTTTTTTTATAGATCTTTTTATATGTTGTAAAGACCTGTCCTGATGGGGTGGTGTACTCCCCGAACCCCTCAAAAAACATGTTAGTCATAGCATTTTGAGGGGCTTCTCCTGAAGACACGTTCGTTTGCCTGGTAACTACAGGCATTTCTTCGTCGTCTGAATCTACAGGGAGGGGTAATGAAGCGGCGTCTCCTTTCTTTTGTGCTGATGGTGGTGGGGTCAGAGCTCTTGATGGCCCTGCTACGGGTGAACGATCACGACCTCTGTTTATTGCTGCAGCTCCTTGTGGTGTTGGTTTTCTAGGTGTTTGTTTCAGTCTTGGCATTTTACGCAATGGTTCTGGTTCTCGAAACTCACTTTCTTCTTGTAAGTAGTCTCTACCACCTTCGTCTAGTTGAGCTAAAACTTCGTTGGGATCTACTTCTTCTGCGTAGATATCGTCAGGTAAAATAGGTTCTCCGTCTTCGTCCACAGGGTTTTGCGCCTGTGAACGTGTGTTGTAGAAAGGTAGATTACGAATTGGCTTTGGTGCGTTAATTGGTCCTTCCTTCTTCTTCTGGTTCTTCGAGATCGCTTTCAACTTCCATGGTCTTGTGCAACATGCGCATCTTCGAGTAGGTACCACAAGCCATTTTTTAGAGTGCCTTACGAGACATTTTCATTAATTGAGTTGGATAGCTCTTTGGAAATAATAATTTTGCAAAAAAAAATTTTAAAATCGGACAACAAACAAAAAAGTTACACAACTTTGAATTAACAGAATTTAAAGTTTATTCTTAAAAGCCATAAAAAAGTCAGAATGGACACTCATAGACTCAGTGAACAGGTATATATAAGCACCAAGCTAGTAGAAGTGAAGACTGACAATATATGGTATCATCAAAATAGGAAAAAATTACTTAAATTATATAAAAAGCATGAAATGTGCCCCAAAAGCATGACAGATGCCATTTTCACAGATCTATCACTGGAAGAATAACAGATTTAGGGATGTGATAATTCTATTACTTATATAACATATTACAGAGAGTACACTCAATTTTTTTCAACTTATGAAACAACATAGAAAATAAACTTTTTCATGCTGCAAAGCACTAGCAGAAGCAAAATTTGTCGTTCGGCAAAAACGACAGGAAATAAGAGTATTTTTACAATAACTCAAAAAGTAATAGAGATATAGCATTGAAATTTTCAGATTTTATGTAATTTTTAGTGCTGATTTCAAATTTGCCATCTATATCATTACCAAAACAATACTTTATTGACAAATCAGACATTATTGTATTACATGTGGTGCAAAAAAAAATGATTACATCAGAACATGAAAACAATTATGTATGAGCTCCAAAATATTCCATCTACATGTACTATCTTATAAATATAAAGTCAGTTCTCAAGGTTACTTAATTTACATTTATTCTACATCAGTTTTTCTTGTAATATGATGAAGCAGTCGCTTATATAACATTTGTTTATTTCCTTTCAAAGTTATTTTCTCACCCCTGAATAAGCTTCTGAATCTTATCTGGTCTTTTAACTTTTCAACAGCATTTCAACAGCATTTCGACCATGGAAGACTTGATCTAACTCTTGTTTGGTTTCTATCAAATTTGAACTTTCACCAATGATGGCATTTATGACCTTCAGTCTTTTTTCCTTTTCCATAACTTCCTTCTTATCTTTCTCAGATTTGTTATGTCTTATTTTTGCTTTAATCTTTTCTTTAACAGCTGCTCCTTCTTCTTGGTGCTTTTTTCCCCATACTGGGAGACACTTGATTGCTTTCTTTACCAATTTTTCAGAAGAACTTAAGCTTTGTTTTCCTAACCACTTAGATGTTTTATTGCGCTTCCACATATTTGTGGTGGATCGATTGTGGAGGGAAGTATTTCTTCTTTTTTGAAGATCATTATCAAAATTGTCAAAGAGGCGTTCTCCAGTCAAATTTGTCAAAGGACATGTTTTTAAAATTCCTACCAAATTTGAGTCAAGTTGTGCACCAAAGACACCCCCTTCAAGAAAATCTGCCAATTGCCTGTCTAAGGCTGCCTCCATGAGCCCTGCAATCTTTTTCAAGACGCCACAAAAAAGACTCAAATAAATCTGACTTGAGGAAAGTGGTAAGGTTTGATTTTAGATCCTCTACAGGAAAGTCAGGAAATACATAATCATAGAAGTCAATACAGGTATGTAAATCAGCGTTTGCCCAAGACGAAAGGGTAGATTTTATTTTTCTCACATAGGGTGGAAAGTCTGCATATGTCTTTGTGCTATTCATAAGCAGCCAATATGGCTCTGGAACATAAACATGAAAAAAAGAAAAGAGTTGCTACAGAGTTCAAAATTTTTATATCTGACAAGTCTTCAAGAATAGACTGAAGTTTAAGGTTTGAGTTTGAAGCATATTCATTTATGAAGAGTTCAATATCACTCTTGTGAAACAAAAGGGCAGAGGCGTTTTGGAAAAGATTATTAAACCGATTGGAACGATAACTCGAGAAAAGAGATTTTTTTTCCTGATTGGAGCAAAAAGCAAGCCATTTCTGGCGACATCCATTCCTTTCATCCCCACGAGGACCCAACACCTCGGATGCCATTCGAACTACTCTGATCGCTGCAGATTCTGCTGAGGAAGAAAATCTACTACAGCTAGATTTTTTATCTCTTCCCAGCTTCTCACCTTCTCCCAAATACTGTTCTTCACTTTTTTTAATGCCATCCTCAGCTGCTGATGAAAGCGCCAACAAGAAATGAGCATTGCAAAACAAAAACAGAATAGAATAGTTTTTCCCTCCCAACAAGTCCTTTTTGTATTTCAGCATTTTAGAATCAAATGCTTTCATTACTGAAGCTCTGTCAGTCAATAAACACTGCAACTTCTTTATAATTTCTTTTTGCAATTTTTCTTCATCTGCTGATGACTCAAGGCAGTAAATTTCACAAATATCTTTAAAAATAGAAACGCACTTTTCAAGAAGTGTCTTAGAATCATCTGAGGCAATTTCAGAAAACCCTAGAGAAAGGGTGCACAATGTGCTGTTCCAAGTAATGTGCCTTTTGCCGACTTGTTGCATCACAAGCAAATGTAAAATGGTCACTAGTAAGAATTTCACTAGCAACCTGTTGCTTAGCAACTATGTGAGCTTCTCTATTGAAATTTAAAGATGTCGAGGCACTTGGCAGATTTTCTTGAAATTCTATGTTGAACATATGTTTCCCTACGATTTCCACAACTTTTGAGCAGTTTGTTGCTGCTACATTAGCCTCACCTTGCAAGGCATAATAAGTTTGCCTTACATTATTACTGTAGCGATTAGAACTATCGTCATCACTTAGAGTTAAATTATCCTCAGACTCAACAACTGTATTTAAATGTTTATTGATAGTTCTTTCTTCAGCAAATTTCTTTTTATATTTTGATTTTATAGACTGTTCTGATTTGACCTTCTTTTTGAGTTCATTGACCTCTTCTGACAGCGCTTCGTTCTCTTTCTTCTCACCCTCAATCTGCTTTAGCAACAGGTCATGTTTTTCCAAAATTTCTAGCATATCTTTTTTTACTGACTGATTCTGTTTGTACAGCTTTGTTTTTTTAAGTTCGCTAAGCTCCTCTAAGGCCATGTCTTTGTCCTTTTGGTATTGTTTCAAATTTATTCTAAGCTCTTTAATTTCTTTTACAAGAGTTTCTTTTTTCTGTCTGTCAAGATTTAAATCCACTATCAACTGTTCTTTTAACTGGAGGTCTTCCATAAGGTCTTTATTCATACTCAAAAGTTTTTCTGTTTCTTTTTTTAGGTCTTTGATGGCAAGCTCATTGTCGGATAAAACTTTCTTTAGATTTATGCACTCTGGACATTTTATCAGCTCATTATCTTTTACGATTGCTGTATCACTTATCATGCTACCTGAACCGGGAATGATATCAAAAAAGGGATGTTCTAAAAAGTCTTTCAACATTTGAGGTTTCTGTTTTTTCTGTTGGATAATCCTCTACCTCTGTCACTTCTTCATCTACCTCTCTTGACTCATCTTCAATCTCTGTTGATTTGTCTTTCACCTCTGTTAACCCATGTTCCATTGTTGTCGATTTGGCTATGACCTGTGTTGACTCATCTTCAACCTTTACCAATTCAATCTTTGTTTGAGCACCCACAGACATATCTTCTGTCACTGCTGACTTTATCCTCACCTCCTGAATTACTATACCGAAGTGATTCAGAATGTTGATGAGCTGTGCACTTCCAGTGATATGTCTTACAGTCATCCCTAACTTAAGTTGCTTTGGCAACTTCCATTGTCCACATGAAACATTGTAGCATATGTCCTGACCAATCGATCTATCACATCGAATACTACCTGTACTCGCTGAAGCCCTCTTTGATAAAAGGCTTCTAAGAAACTTGGTAAGCATAGCGGGGACTTGAATCTGGTCTGAGAGAAGATAGTCAGCACTTGGTGGCCAGGGCATTTCTGGGGCATTTTTGAAGCTGTCGAAAATCAATCTTCGTAAAACCAATGCTGCTTCCTCCAATCTTCTTTCATCAGATGATGCACACTCGAATGCAGCTTCAACAGCACAGCCTTTTGGAACTTCGGCAGAAAACACTAGCTCACTTCGATAGTTTGGCTGCCAAAACTGCAGTTTACTTCCAAAAGCTTTGAGAAGTTTGTCCTTCAGTTTGTAAGTCTTGTAATTTGGATTATAGACTTCAGGGTGATGGGACTGCATGTAGAGACAATACTTCTCTGTCAACATAGTCATTCTCTCGACTTGAGAGTTTTCAATGATGTACTTTTGGACATATCCTTTTATATGGGTGAAGGTATCTGCATGTGCCTTTTCAGATTTGAGCAGTGCTGGATCAGTTGCTGCTTGGTGGCGGTCGTCTTTCCTAGTGTACTCACGGCGGCACGAGTCATGATAATGGGCTTCTTTTGCCACTAAACAAGAATTACCAGTGATTCCTTTTAATCTGCTATCATCTTTTCTTTCAGCTGCTTCTTCTATAGACTTCTTGGCTGTTTCAGTTATGCATTTCACCAGCTTCTCACTCTTTCTTTTCACATACTTGGATCGCTTTTCATATATGATGCACATGTCCTTTGAAAATAATGTGCCACTGGTTTCTGTTGCACGCTTTTTTTCCGTTGTGAGCAAGTTGCTTCCATTTCCTGATCATCTCCTGCTCTTTTCTTCAGAAATCTGGTGTAGTTAAATGTCTGATAGCAAGGTCTATGATAGCCATGGTTGGTCTTCTCAAGTGAATCAGGAATTTTTTCACAAATGTCATTGAGTTTGTTTTTTGGATCATCACTGGTCATCCTTAGTCTTTTCATCTCACACACTATCTCCCATCCAGTCAGTGAATGGTTTAACATCTCCATAATCATGCAGATTGTTATTGTGAATTATGCACTTTCTACCTCCACTAGAATGTCTCAAAAGTTTGTGTTTCTTCAATGGCACAGGCTTTTCCTCAGCCATAATGAATTCAAATGGAATTGTCTTTGATTCTTAGAACTGGAACAGGATTATCTGAAAATACAAAGAGAAAGAACAGGTTATCCTCAAATAGTTAACAGATTTTAATTTAGTCACATTGCATTGCTTAGAATAAGAGTGAAACAATATCAAAATTGATGTCTCAACTGTTTGTAGCGTTCAATATCAGATTGCGGTATACAAATGAGACATCAGCAAAGGCAAATCGCCTAACTCAAAGGGAATAGCACAACTTCAGGTTGAATTAAATGGAATGAAAACTTACAATTGGTCTTTATTTTATTAAGTTTTAATTTATGTAAGACTGTGTCACCACTTAAACAGAAGCTTTTGTGTATTTTGGTGAAACAGATGACAATATTCAGAGTCAGACAAATATTTTGAGTAAATTCACTAAAATGAACGGATATCTGCTATATATTCATATAAAAATATCCCACTGAATTAACTGTAAGTCAAAATATAAAATAGATATGCACTTTCAGGAAAGTCTGAATGGAAGGTGAGTACATGGGCTTGACAGGAGCACCAAAAATTTTTTTTTAGATATTTTCAAAAAATATGCACCCGTTGACTTTTCAAGGGCAATAACTCATACAAAAGATACTTAAAATTTCGATAACAACCGGCGTTGCACTTGGTATATGTCCTAGTTTCAGAAAATCAAGGTCTCATAAAATCCCCAAGGGGGAGGGTGTCGCCCACTGGTCCATGGTCTATACGGAGAGTAATATTATCTGACTCAAGCATTTTGTTCAAATCAGAATTAATTGTTCTTTGCTCTGCAAATTCTGTTCCGGTCGTCATCTGGAGCCTGTTTCAAATAAAAAGAAAGTGGTGAATTAAAAACTCATATAAAACTCTAGAGAATACTATTTCTAAAGAAAAAATAGACACGTGGGAGGGGCGGCTAGGAACTCATCCAGAACTATTAATGAGCAATGATTTCACCGTACCTTGAGGATCAATTGAAGGTTCCCCGATCTGTTCAAGGCCTTCAGACATTCCATCAGTGATTTCATATCTTTGGACACGGTAGAACTTGCCCTCTGCTGAACCGCCTTTCTGTACTCAGTATATTCTAGCAGCAGATCCTCTGAAAGACAAAAAGACAAGAACACACAATAACAAAAAGTTAAAAGACCGAAAAGAGAAATTGGCCGATTGCTTACACAAATTCTATCATATGTAACGTATGTAAAGGTAAAAAATAATTATAAGGCGCACTGTGCAATGACAGACATAAAAAAACAACAACATAGGAAAAGCAGGCACAATTCAGAAATTTTTAGATTAAATTTACCATTTCCATAAATTTCGATAATTATATGGCCTTTAAACTGAATATCATATTAAAGATAGCACAATTTAGATATATAAAAAAAAAGAAAACAAGGAAATATCAAAATCAATGTTAACTCACTCTGTGGATGGTCTACAAATATACCAAAGTCAGTGCCATCTATTTTCTTAGGGGTTGGAACATCAGTAATGGCCATGATATTTTTCCATTCGTCCGAACTTCGAACTATTTTCTCTACCTGATTGAGATGACGAGGGAGATTGATAACCATCCTGCTACAAAGCAGACACTTCTTGTTCTGTTGGGAGAGAAAAGTTCCTTTGAAACATAGACTGTAAAATTATAGCCCAGCATAGTAATACATGGACATGGATATTTGCCAGGAACTGCTTTTGCGCGTCGAAGGCTGTCCCGGAGCCTATGATGCCTGTACGGGTCTGGGACTGGGCGCCGAGGATAGCCCATACATAAGTCCTGATGCTATTATTCAGCCTCTCGACCCCGGGGTGGGTAAAGCCATCCGACTTGTTAAGTATGAACGTTCTCCAGGCATTGTCTGCCCCGGCGGCGTCCTGCTATATAAAATCCACGTGGAGAACGCTGTTTGTTGTCCTCTGTGTAAACGATATTCTGCTCGAGTCATACTCCCTGTCACCAACTGGGTGATAGCCGTTGTTAGTCCAGTAGGTGTAGACTCGCCCGAGCCCCTGGTTGGGGCCATTGACCTTCCAATCAGTGTGTGGGGAGACACCGAATTCGTTACAGATTCTCTCGTACCCACTGCGGTCATAGGGGTTATTTAGCGCATCCCATGCCTGGTCCTGGGGTAGTGGGGCCTGTATCTCTACCAGAAAACGCTCTCGGTGATGATTCGAAGAAATCTCGCTTGGTTCGTGTACAGACACTTGTTCTTGGCCATGGTAGACATTTTGTCATATATAATTTTAATGACTTCGACCATCTGGGTAGAAGAGAGAAAGACAAAACAAAGAAAATTAAGAACACCGCACAATACCTCACAACACCTGTGGGAGAAAACAGATTAGTCACAAAGCATATCCTGGGGGAAGAAAATTGATATTATTGTTAAGGTAGTAAGTTAGTAATGAAATATAGTGACCTTTGAGAGGTATGATTTCGTGAGGTCTATGCCGCTGACCAGTCGCTCCAGAATGCGCTCGATTTTTTCGTGAGTCGCAGACATCTGTGGCGGGGCGTTGGCGTTGGCGGTCATGTCCATGACCACAGTCCAAGTTTGAGGAAGAGGATGATGGTGTTGTGCATGACAGCGCGGTGGGTGGGTTGTTGATTGTGAATTGCTGCTGAGTGAGGGGCTGGACATTGGAAGGGACTATGGTGGTCATTGGAGTGGGGCTAATAGGGGTGCTGGACAGAGGAAACGGGGGGTTGGAGGAAAATGTCGGTTGGTGGGGGTGGTTATTGGTGTTATGTTGTAAAATATAAAGATGTTTCTATCAACAGAGGCTGATTTAACTACCGAGGGGGGGGGGGGGGTACCACAACAGCGGTCTGGACGGATTTGGGTGTTGGAACTTGTGTCTGATGCTGCGTAGAAGGGATAATGACAAAGTTCTTCAGGGCGTCGACCACAGCAGCGGCAGCGTGCTGTTGTTCAGAGACAGGGGTGGGGATAAGGGCCTTTGGGGTTGATTTGTAGATAGGAGGAGGGGGATCTGACCGGTTACTGACATGTGATACTGGGTTGTAAGTGTTGTGTGTAGAGTTGGAGTCACGGCCTGAGAACGTCACAAAATTTAAATCGTCGCCCAATGACAGTGGCGTGTCAAACGAGTCCTCATCTTCAGCCTCCATCTCAATGGTGTCTGGGACTATCTTAGTGACCTCACCGTCAACACGTTGGGCGTCCGGGTATTCGGTATGGGTTTGAGTAGAATTATCCTCGTCTTTCACATAATCTGCGTCCGACACGTCGTCATAGTCCTGAGCCGACAGTTTGTTAAGATATGACTGCGTATCCACGTTGATCACAATGGTGCTATCGGTGGTTGTGATGGTCGGCGCGATTTCTGTCGTGCACGTCCATGGGAGCGTGACGCCGACCGGGGCAGTAGATGAAAAGGACGCTGGGGGGGGGGGGGGGGGGGGGGGGGGGCGGGAGGTGTGAGGTCTGGCAGTTCGTCCAAACAGTCCGCATTCATCGGGGAGCCAGTGCTGCTTGTCCTGCTCGGCCTATAGGCGGAGGGCGGCAAAGGCATCCTGTGCGATGGGTTTCGCAGGTGTCTGAACAACGATAATTTAGTCAACTGCGCCACAGGTTTCTTCTCGTCCTTCACGGTAGCTGTCATGAGGGGTTGTGTATCACCGCATTCATCCTCATTGTCATCATCACATCAATAATCATTGGTGTATCTTTTTCACCCACGCCGTTACGATAGAGTTCGGTGAATATTCGTTTGTTTAGTTTAACACACTTTGGTGAGACAACAGACTTGCCTTCCATGGGTTCATTCGGCTTTCTCTTGCACAGTCCCCGTCTTGTGCGTGACCCAGTACTGACCACTTTTTGAATTGGTTGTGGTGGTGGAGATGTTGGTGGTACAGTCGGAGCGGCCTTCTTCTCCTTGGCTATCTTCGCGTATGATAGCCCTGGTACCAATCCGCTCGCGGCCGGTGCGATCCTCCTCCCCAGTGTCCTTTCTGTGCGCTGCTCCAGTTTGTTTCTGCACATGTTCAGCCAATGGTCTAACGAATGGCAGTGGTAGCATCGCTGCTTTCTCCCTCTCACTGATACCATGATCAGTGCTTCCTCAGTTTTTCCAAATTCTGTTGTTTTCTTGTATGGTATATAGTATGGGATTTCTCCTTGATCCCGGATAGGCATGGTGACGTCTATCCTACTGAGGTCCCTTCGCTCGTTGGGACGCTCTACCTTGACTTCTGGGCCGAAGACTGATTCCGCCAGTCTCCGGACTGCATCGAGATGCAGGCTTGGAGGCACCCAGAGCAACCTTAGTTTTGTCACCTCTTCTGCCTTTCGCTGGAATCGAAATACCAGCTCCGGGCCGTCACTCCTGATTTTCATCTTGGTCGATTTATTATTCTGTTTTTCTATCATGCTTTGGGTACATCCTCTGATGTACCATCGATTGGGCTGTTCCAATCTGTAGCATGCGAACTGTTCTTGCATTTCCCCTTCTGGGAGTTGGGCGGCTTTTTTAATGGCGTCTTCCACGTTCGTGTACGTGGTGCCATTGGATCCCTCTCCTTCGACAATGAGAACTGACTCATTGTCTTCAAATTCCCTCTGGTTGAGGAAATCATCAAGGTTGAACACAAATGGCTGGTCCGGCTGGATCCCGGCTCTAGCCATGTTTGGTTTTTTTTTTTCTTTGTGGTTGGTTTTTTTCCTAAGCCCTCTTTACAAAATCAGTAATGTTTCCTTTTTGTTTTGGAGCCTTAAACGATCCACAAATATAACAAAATGAGTCAGGACTTGTCACACATTTCCTTCGGCTTGGCGTCGACATAATGAGCTGGACTTTAAAATACAGTTTACACACTTCTGCAAAAAGCTTATAAATTACAATCTTAATAACATCTAGTTCTCTGATGGAATAAATCAGCGCATCTCATGGTATAATAAGGTTTGACAATCGTAGAATAATGCGGTTTCTACTTTTAGTTTATAAAACAACAAACTTCTTTTTTTCTTTATAATATACATTATCTTCTTTTTTCCAATTTTTTAATACAATTATACAATGCAAATATTAAATTAGTGCTTGCTTGATCAATTTAACTATTTGAAATAAAGAAATCTGCCTTTATTTCTTAAAAATATATTACATTGAATTATTTCCCTTACTACGAGTACTTTTGTCATTTCTTGGTTATTGCCCCTGATAGCTAGCACACCCTAAAAAAATATAAATAGTCTCATTGCACAAAAATTGGACGTGATGGAAACAAACAATTTCTCATTCCGTAACCTGTAGACCTAGAACTACCAAAATCAGGTGTCAGAACTAATGCAATCGGATGTGTGTTCCCCAGTGAATTATCATTAGAATAAGTTTCACCTATCTCTTTTATAAGTTTGTAAGGATCAATATCTTTATCTTTACTATTTTTTCTACTGTTAAAAAGATTATATACACATTCTTTATTTAAATTGTTATTAAATCCACATTGTAATATTTTATACTTGGATTGAAATAAACTTTTACCATACACAAACAGCTCATTATAATCTAACAGTTCAGGTTTTAATAAAAGATTAAGAAATAAATTAGTCTTTCCACAACCGGATTTTCCTACTATTAATCCACGAATAGATCTTGGTAGTATAGGAGAGTTATTTCTGTTTGAAATGTCTTCCCAATCTAGGTTATCCATTTTATAAAGGAGAAAAATCGATAAATTCCATGGTCCATGCTTGAAAACTTTGGAGTGCGTTCTTGCTTATATTCCGTTCTTGTAATCTGCAAATTTAGAGACTTGAAGTCAGTAGTGCATTATGGAGGGATTTTTTTCTTTTTTTTATTGCTGTTGTTGTTTACATCTTCGTGAATTCCCTCTCCAAATCTTCAATGTCTTTATCGGTTTCATCATCGAATTCGATGAGATTAACATCGAGCACGTCTTCTTCCTTTTTCTCTGAGATAATAGCAATGTCAGGATCTGTTGACTGATCAAAGGAATTCCTTATTGTGACTTCACCTGGTTTGATTTCTATTTGTTGATCCTGACAGATAATCGCCACACTCTGACTCAATTGATCATTGGTGTTTTTGTTCTGTGCAGTCTTCAGAATTCGTTTATAGTGCTTCACTAACTGATTGAAGCTAAGACCGCAAACAAGGAGCCTTGGAAACCTCTTAATCAAAAGAGCGAGACACATGTACTTGTGAGCTGTGGAGTAAACAACTCCGAATTCTGTATGAAACCAATCCTTTACATTTGTTTCTTGTGGTAATTTGCTTCTCGCAAATGGTTGTCGATCATCTCCTTGGCCACCATCTCAAAGTGATTTTCGAGCAGGTCGCTGGGTATGATTTCATGGCGTTCTTTCTGTACGTGTGAATGTTCAACACCCCGTTTTGGTAGCTGTGCGTGCTCGCCCTACTGTGGGATGTCGTATATGTGGTGAGATCGTCGAAGCCGCAAATATTGTTGTAAAGGCCTATGATGATGAGCGTGATGACCATAGGAGTGTCGCTGCCGTGTATCTTGCAGTTAAGTTTTTTGGATGTGACCAGAACAGAGTCCGCCGGCACTGTCTTGTACGATGAACACGACATGGTCTTCTTCTTCATCACCGTGTGTACAAGTTTCAGTAATTGTTCAATTTGTTTCTTTATGCAAAAGATCTCATTTTGCGATAGTCCAACATGAAAAAACATAGGAAAGGGGTACAACAAATGTGCTAATTGTTGTAATCTCCGTGAATGAGAAGCAGAAATATTTATCACCGACTTTAACCACTCTTCCCAGGTCTGCATCATCCTTCCTGCTTCTTTGTCTGTACCATGCCAATCTTTGCAAATTCTGAGTAACTGACCAAAACGAATGTTGAACAACATAGATTGTGCGTGTTCTCTTTGTAAATGTTTGTATCCCTGATGTAATCTTTTTGCAGCATCTTCAACTGAGACAATATTAGTCACATCGAAAATTTCTCTTTTTATGAATTTGCTGATATCAACAAAGTTGGCACATAGATAGTTGTGAAGTTCTTCCAATGTCATTTCTTTTTTGCTCTTTTTCACTTTGCCGCTTTTCTCTTTGAATAAATCTTCAAGTTTTCTTTTAGGCGGTTTAGGAAGTTTCTGTGGTCCAGAAATTTGAGCTATTTTAATGACTTCTATCATATGATGGTAAAAATTCAAATGTTCTTGTAAAATGATAATTTCCTCAGGAGTCCAAGATTGTTGCACAGCAGGTGATGGTGGTAAAGGTATATTAGCAGCCTGTTGAAAAGCCGGATGTGGAACAGTAAGCCCTTGAACAAATTGTTGTTGCTCCATATTGTCTGGAAGAATTAATGTATCCTGTGATGATTCTGGAGAAATATACACGGTTTGATAGTAGCTTTTAGCAGTTTGGGGATCAACTAATTGCGATAAGTCCCTTGGTGAATCGGCTAAAAGTTCAAGTTTTAATTTTATTTTCAATACCCCCGACCCTTTTTTCTCCATACCTCATTTTTTTTTTTTTTTTTAATTTTTAAAATAGAGGTGCGCCATTTTTTTTTTCTAATTTTTAAAATAGAGGTGCGCCAGAGGCGCTCAGTATCTATACTACTCGCGATGCCCACCTCCTCCCCGACGATAATGCGCTTATTCACGCAGTCTTGGAGGCAGAACCGCCCGCCGGTGGTCATTTTTCCAACAAGCTTCGACAGGGGCTGGAACAGTGTACTTGACCAGTAGGTCTTTCCACTGTTGGACGCGCCCTGCAGATAGACGCCGATTTTTTTATATACACGGCCCTGAAGGCATGCGATGATGACCCATGCAAGTGCCCTAGCGTTGATGTCCTGCTCGACACACCAGGCGTTGAACAGGGCTAAGGTCTGTTCGGGCGTCATCATGTGACGCAGGCTGTCCGGTAAGTCGTTGAGCCGTCTCAGGATGTCAGCGTCCTGAGACTGGTTGGGGCACTCCTGCTGTGCCATGTTCCAATACTTATCAGCCCTCTGGTCAAAGAATATATCACAGAGGGCTTGATAGTCCTCGGAGTTTTTGTAGATGGTGACCATCTCCTGGAGGGAACCGACGTCAGGATTCTCTTCAATACAACGTTTGAACAGGTAAAGGTTGTCCGTGTTCTTATTTCTCTTTCGGGGGGGGTGAAGATCAGTTGGTGCAGGACGTTTGGAACCTGTTGGTTGAGCGTCATCCCGTAATAAAGCCGGGTTGATGTTTGCCAGCACGTCAGCGTCAGAGTCAAACTCAGACGTTCCCTGGAACCCGTCAACCTGGCCCTGGACGTCCAATAATGCTGTTATGTTCTCCAAACAGAACGCCGAGTTTGTCCCAAGGAATTGCTTCTCGCTGTCCTGAAGTTGGTAGAGATATACCTTGTCAGGATTGGTTGTCACTTTCGTGACGTATAACCCGCAGTCATACTTTGTGCAGGCTGTCTGCAGGGCCCTGAATAGCTATGGCGACACTTTTTCTCACGTAGGTCGCCGTGGTTTTTGTCAGTCGACGAAAGATGGCTGCAGCTTGGCTAGCACTTAATTGTCCGCCAGATTTTGTACAGAAAACCCACTTTGAATTTTGTCTTCCTTTCTTTCAAATACCTAGTATGCATGAAAATAGTGGTTTAAAAGTTAGTCATACGGCTGGACGGGCATAAATTTCAAGAATTTTCAGATTTCACTAACACTAGCTTTTATTTGGAGAATTTATGCATCGTTTCAATAGATAAAAGTTCCCAACTCTAGATTGAAAAGGATTAGAAAACAGTAATTTATCGCACACGCGAGATTACCTTTCAATGTGCCTTTTCAAAGAGACTGTCAGGTAGATTCCTGCCGCGCCGTACGTTTTTGATGTTTTGTGCTTTTGCACAATTGTACGGAACATGTTGTCTTCTTGTGCGGGACAAGAGGCTTCAAACTCGTCCACTAACATGTTCCTTAATGCACCCAGGCGGGACAGGTTGCCTATGACCAGGAGAGTCATTATGTAATCTCTCACTCTGCGTACATTTTTCCAGGTTCCCGACTTCTTAAGAGATGTCAACAGTTTTTAGGCCGGCAAGTCTTCACCAACGACAATGGCTATGAAGGTTAAAAAAAAAGTAAGAAGCCATCACTTTTATGAAATTGAATAATTCATTACATTCAATAAATGAATTTCAAACAAAGTTACAGATCAGAAAGGAGGTGGGTGGGTAATTTTAGTTTTAATTTTAGTTTTAATGTTAAAGATAGCACAGTTAAAATATAAAACAAAAAACAAAAAACAAGGAAATTTCAAAATCAATGTTAACTCACTCTGTGGATGGTCTACAAATATACCAAAGTTAATGCCATCTATTTTCTTAGGGGTTGGAACATCAGTAATGGCCGTGATATCTTTCCATTCGTCCGAACCTCGAACTATTTTCTCCACCTGCTTGAGATGACGAGGGAGATTGATAACCATCCTGCTACAAAGCGGACACTTCTTCTTCTGTTGGGAGAGAAAAGTTCCTTTGAAACATAGACTGTAAAATTATAGCCCAGCATAGTAATACATGGACACCGTAAAAAATAAATCATGAAAGGTTTTATGGAAACGTACATAATAATGTATGAAATCAGCACCTCTTTCACCAAGTATTTTCTTTATATTATACTAAAGAGAAAAATGACCACCACTATCCTCCAACGGTCCATCAGCTACGTTTACAACGACACTAAGCCATGTGTGCCAGCACCGCTTGATACATCTACTGATGCCAAAGCATATGTGCCGGTAATTAAAAAGTCTCAACTGAGACCCAAGTTTTTCTGGTGGCCATCTAAAGTGCAATTCTTATTGTGCAAGCCTTTTAGCAAGGTAACAGAGGCACTGGCTGTGATTAGAAATTCTGTCGGTATCAATAATGCCTCAACTGTGTCTGACCAGGACGGCGTGATCCTTGTAACGACAACTAGTTTTAAGACCTTCAGAAAAATTGCTACAGGTTTTGCAGGGCCGGACTGGGCTGTTACCCCGCATGATTGCTACCAAGACAAATGTAAAGCCTCCCACTTCGAGGTTCACAACTATCCATTTGACCTCGACGGCTGCACAGGTTTAATGGCACCACTAAGGAGGGCTTGGACATGTTGATCACCCCCCCACCCCCCCCCCACCCCTTTTTTTTTTTTTATATCGTGCGAAGAGTGGTACAAACAGTTTATAAACAACTACAAAGTCTAGTTTTGATTCTTAGTACTTGTGATACTTGTACGGAGAAATAAAAAAAAAAAACACAAACAAAAAATGTATTCCGTACTTTTTATTTGTTTTTTTTTTTATACCGATCCACATCAGTTGTTAGATGATCAGTTATAATTTGCATCATCCTGTGGAAGTCTGGGTACTTCTGCTCGTCGTAGGAAACAGTTAGGCGGTCAATAATCTGTCTTGTCAGCGGGCTGTAGAACACGGGCTCTGAAGTGTGGTCAATACGGTCGATGACCGACCACCTCCCCCTGGAGGTTCCGTTGGTGAAGTCTAGCATGTACTACTCATCCTCACCCCCCTATAATATGCAATCAGGGTTGTTTGTAAGAATTCTTATTGTGACTTCACCTGGTTTGATTTCTGTTTGTGATCCTGACAGATAATCACCACACTGACTCAATTGATCATTGACTGTTTTTGTTCTGTGCAGTCTTCCAGAATTCGTTTATAGTGCTTCACTAACTGATTGAAGCTAGGAACAAACAAGAGGCCTTGGAGCATAATCAAAAGGCGAGACACATGTACTTGTGAGCTGTGGTGTAAACAACTCGAATTCTGTATGAAACCCAATCCTTTACATTTGTTTCTTGTGGAAATTTGCTTCTCGCAAATAACCTCTGTGAAATTTCAATAACAGATAATTATCCTGTACAATTTGTTCCTGTTTCATCAGGAGGGTGTGAAACTGTTTCATTTTGTTCACATTCATTGACTTAATATCAGATGGGAATTGTATTGAGAGCTTTATCAGGGAAGCTCCTGGACCGTTCATTCTCTTCATATTCCTGTATTTTTCTATGAATTTGTGGAAGAATTGCTGAAACTTAAAATAATAAATTTCATCAGCTCGTAGGAAGCAAATTTGTTTTTGTCCTTTTTTCCTTTTTTCTCTTTTTTACCAAGAATCATCTTGCACAGTTCTTTTAGTTTGTCTTCAAGAATTTTTAGCTTATCGTCATCATCATGAAACACTCTTTTATTAGCCTGCTGTATTCCATTTTCTGAAAAAAACAGGTATTTTCTTAATATTTTCGGCCATAGCGAATCAGCGTTAATATAAAATACCCATCTGCTAGTTGTCGTTACTAAATCCAAGTTGGAATGGACGGCAAAGCTGTAGGCAGGCGATGATTACCCAAGCAAGGGCCCGGCCTTGGCGTTGACTATGTCTTGCTCTTGACACCAGCTGTTATAAAGAGCAAGGGGTTTGTTCAGAATTCATATCATATGTCTCAGACTATCAGGCACATCATCCAAACGATGGTAGATGTCGGCCTCCTGCGATGTTGCACTGCTTTCACTGCTGGGCCATGGACAATATTTGTAGCTCGCCTTTGGATCAAAGAAGATATCGCAGAGTTGTTGGTAGTCCCTCGGTTGCTTTACATGTAAGAGCATCACGCATTTCTTTTAGTGTGCCTACATCAGGGTTGTTCTCGATGCAACGCTTCAGCAAGTAAAGGTTGTTTGTCTCATTTTCGACCTTTTGCGTGGTGTGGTTGGGTCAGTGGGTGCTGGTCTTGCGCCACTCCAGAGTTGAGCTCCTTTCGAGTAGAGCTGGATTCAGCTTTGTAGCTTTGGATCCTGCCATGCTGTCCAGTTCTGTGGTCTCAGGAAATGTGTCGACCTGGCCATGTGACGATCCAAGAGCGCATTAATGTTCTCAAGACAAAACGCAGAGTTTGCCCCGAGAAACGTTTTCTCTGAATCTTGCATCTGGTATAAGTATACCTTATCAGGCATTGTCGTAACCTTGGAAACAAACACTTGCAATCGAACTTCGTATAAGCCGTCTGAAGTGCACGAAAGTTCTTCAGATTCCTTGAGTTAATGCATTCGTTGAATTCCACGATTACATGGTAGTGTGGACCCTTGCGTGCATGACATTTAACGTCTGGCACATCAGTTTCGTGTAGCCACAGCGCCACCTGGTTTGAGTTGAAGAACTCCTTCATTTTGTTTATTAGCGACTTGCCTTCGAAAGTCATATTCTTCAGAATGTCGCCTGGTGTGATCCACTTTAACACAGGAGTGGACAGCAGTTCTTCATCCTCCATAGGAGTATTAATCAAAAACCCATGGAGAGAATGTCTCTTCGGCTCACCATCAGGGAGCCATAAGCTTGCTTCATTGCCCTTAAAGGGGCACAGTCAGTAACTGGATGTGTCTCTCCGGGTGTCAAGACAATGTAGATGAACCGACCGGTTTTGCTTTTTGTAGATAGCTTGAGCATGATGATGATTATCAGGGATGCAAAAATACTGTGCAGCTGTAATACTTCTGATGCCAGATAAGGTAGTAAGTGATAGACGAGGCAGTGGGAAGCGATATATACACTTAAAGAGACGCCACGCTAAATCACATGACTAGGAAGGGCCTTTCGTTCTGATTCGTTTGTTTGTTTCAACCAATAAAATATAATGTTTGTTTTCTCTCAATTGTTAAGCCAATCAGATGTAGTTGGGTCCCACGTAAAAGTTTCCTTTTACATTTTCCAATTACGCGCCTTCTTGTTCGTCTGCGTAGAAAAGGCGTACTGGTGCACTTGAGTCGCGGTAGAAAACGTGCAAAATTCCGTGGCGGGGTTTTTTCTTGTACATCCGGCACATCCGGCTGCTCCCCGTTCACTACCCTTTCAAATATGATGTTGAATTCCTCTTCACTATCATAAATTTCAATTGCGTATGCATGTTTACCAGACATCTGAAAGCAAAAAAATGATAGAAGACCATTAAACAAACTTATTGGAAAGAAACCGAAAACGGAAGTCTGAAAAGTTATAACAAGCAGCTGTGGAGAAAAGTAGTGTGACAACCGCAAGCTAGACCAATTAGAAAAGATCCGAAAATTAAAAAAAAATGATCACAGTAAACAGCTAAAATCAAACTCAAGAATTGGAGTTTTAGAAAAAAATATTAGATTATGCTTTAATAATTAAAAAAAAAATAAACAAAAACAAATTGTTATTAAAGTCTAAAATCAGAAGAAAAAAAACAGACAGAGTCTGAGAGATTTACCTCCACAATAAATAAAAGTTTAATGGATTTTAAAGAGTTTAGTAAGGAAAATGTTGAATGAATTCATACCTTTATTTCCAATTGAACATGAATGTAAAGGTAGATGATAAAAGTTGCGCTGTTGACTTCAACATCAATATGTTTACATCGCCCTCTCTTCGCACTGACCTCAGGCAAATGTCCCACGTGGTTCAAACGTAGCTCACAGGGAGCAGGGATCTTTCTCCTGTACACATGCTTTGGAGCAGGGGTGTACTTCCCAAGGCTGGAGTCTGCCTAACTTTGGACGGCGGATAGGCTTCGGTTGGACTACATGACTTGGAATTTGGACAGTTTCATTGAGCTGATTTTCAGTAGACGGGCATGGTGTCTGTGTCTCAGCCAGGCATTAACTTCCATCATGTTGAGGGCATAGAAAAAAATGTACATATACCATCACTTTCGACTTGATGTAATTACCGATACAAGGCGGTGAGAGGAGTCATTTGCGGAGTCAATTCCGCCGCATGAATTTGTTGTATTCAATCACAGCAGCAGAGCATTCAACAGAAATCATGGACTTCCATGCTTCTTGTCATATCTCTTCACTTTTGTCAATGGTTCAGGGCCAATGTATGAAGATAACAAGTCCACAGTCCTATTGTCAAACCAACGAACCACAACACATCCCGATTTTTGTTTCAACCAGTGAATCCACACGGCACCACACGACCAGCTTGTTTTTTTCATTTCTTTCTCACTTGATAGCTGACATTTCCTTCAGGCGATTCATGCGCACAGTTCCTACATGGTAAGCTTCCCCTGTCTTTCAATCTTTTGACGAGGTTTAGAGACATTGAATAAGATGTCCGCAAAAAGAGTTTGAAATTCTGCCCATCAGGTACGTTCTGAGTCATACTCAACACGACCTCTGAAGTCTTGCTGAGCTGACCGGGTTTTAGCTTTTGCTGACCACTCGCCCCTTGGTACATCAAACTCATAAAGTGTCCCTGAAGCTCCCGCACGTCCCCAAAGCTTGAATCCCCCATTTCATGAGGCTTGTTTCCATATACTGCTTCACGCTTGACGCATCCCTTTGAAGGGCACCATTACTTCCATCCACAGAACTGTGTTCTTCCTGTGGCAGTTTCTTCCAGAGAATTCTGAAGCGAGTCGCTCCCATAATTGAGCCGAATTCTGACAGTTTGTCTGTCTTCTCTTATCACCTGACTTCCAGGTTGTTCACAAAATGGACATGAGACATCACGGTTTCTGAAATTTGTTTCTGGCCATATGATCAGCAATTCCGGCAATTCTCGTATCCTTGTCCCAAAAGGCTCGGACTACGCGTGGCACTGGATGAGTCCCATGCGTAAATAAAGGCATATCAATAAATCAATCTCCAGTTTTGTTGTAGCCAAGAATTTCCTGTTTTTTGAGTGTAATAGATGTTTGTATGTTCAGCAACATGTTCAATGAGAGTTGAGACTGTCAGTCACCATTTCTCTGAAAAAATTCCAATGGTGTTGTCAGTTGGTTTGGGGCTGCTTCTACATCTCCTTTGAAAGAAACGTCCGTTGGTTTCATGAAAGGAACCTTCTGCCACACAATTTCATCCAAAGCCTGTGAGAGTTCGCTTCTTCAACATGCCTATTCGTGGAGGCTGTCCAGTGGTGGAAGCTGTACTTGGTGTACGGATTTGACGTTGAACTGAAATCAGTGGTTCATACATCGGAGTCGCTAGCGTCGTGGTGAATAGAGAAGAGGCGAGAAAGTGGAATGGCTTCATCGCCAGACAGTTTGTTTGGAGGACTCTTCCGGCGTTTTCTTTTTCTTGCCCAGGTGAAGAAGGCAGAATCTCATCACCGCACTGTCATTTGCTTTTCGGAGGAGATGGGCGAAGTAATCACTGCCCATCACTGTCACACTCAAATTCGCTGTCCGTTAGACCACTCAGTTTCCAACAAATCATGTTCTGCCATCCTGTAGAAGGAGACAATGAGTACATGTAGGAATATATATTTTTAAACATGGGGTTGCTTTTATTCATTTTTCGAACTTTAAAATCATTTTTTTTCTGCAGTACAAAAACAACTGTTAAAAAATCCACAGTTCCCACAATGTTGCAAATTTGCAACATGTCGTGGCATTCCAACACATGCATTGCATTCCTGCAGAAGAGCAATGGGTCCAAATATAGGAACATTAGGGACACCATGTATATATATACATATGCTATCATGTATTTGTTTTATTCATTTTCTACTTCAAAACAACTTTTTCATAGCGCAGAAACAATTCTTTTTAATAAAACTCACAAGATCCCTTAATGTTGCAAATTTTGCAACACGAATTTGGTGCCATTCAATAATTTGCAAATTTGCAACATACTTTCACAGAGCTTTACAGCGGTCAATCATCTTTTCAATTGTAAAATAAGACTCAGATTATATAAACACGCACTCTAAACTAGATTAGATTACACAAGATTGATAATAAAAAAATCATACCTGATTGTTGATTCAGTGTTGATTGAAAATCTGTGAAATCACTTGTACCACTTCAGCTAAAAGTCAGGCGAAACAGGAAGTTGTGCAACAAAGAAAACAAGAGGAGGATCCGCGCCAATTCTATAGAGGGGGAGAACTCAGAAAACATAACCATGTACAGTAAGCACAGAGTCGTTTCCCATTATGGTGCTTGCACAAGGGGCTGGTAAAGTTTATGTTGCTGATTTGCAACATTGGGTACTAGAGGGTTAAAATGGCCATAGATTTGTTAAAGAAATGTATGGCTTACAGTGTTCCACTAAATGAACGGCATGTACGTGTAGTGTGATTCATCGCAACAAACAAAACCATATTTTTCAGACACAGAAGCATGGTAGTCATATCCACAAGAAATGGTATGAAATATTTAAGGGTGATCTTAACATTTAACGATATTTACACCGGCAAACGTCAGTGCATTCTACCATTTCTTTTAATTCATTAATACTTCTCAGATTTAGGTCAGAAATATTTTTATGGACAAGGTTCTTTCTTTTTTTTTTTTTTTTTTAGTGGTTGACAACCGTTTTTCATGAAGATATGGAAATGAGACCAGTGATTTTCATGGTCACCTTCTTACTTCAGTCTTTGATTTCAAAATTTTGTGCAGCTTTCTTAGACCTCCAACATGCTCCTCAGTTGCTTCATGAAGATACTGGCATCAGACCAGCGGTTTTCATGGTCACTTTCCTACCTCCATCTTCGATTTGAATATTTTTCGAAGATTCTTTAAGCCTCTGATATGCTCATGGGTTTCGTCTAATCTTTTATTTATCTTAAGTTAGAAAAAAAAAAGAAACTTGGTAAACTCAAGTTGCACTAGTTTAAAAACAGAACAAGCTAAATTAAGTGCATGCTTTTTGATTGAATGAATTCCTAGGTCAAGAGTTTGAAATTAATTTTATTTGCCTAAAATGACCCTCTTACTTTCTATCGTTCATTTTCTTACTGTGTAAAAAGGTTTCCAGATCCTATTCTATTTGTCACCGCCTAATGCTATGATCAGTTTCTCTCTTGTGGCTGCTTTTTGTTTCATTTTTCATCTGTCTGTCTACAGGATAAGACTGATGTTATGGTGGTTTGCCTTTCTGGCTCTCTTTCTTTCTTTTCTTGGGTTGCGAATTTTGCTTCCTGCAATAATTTATTCTCAAAGAATGAGAGAAGCTTCGCGTTTGCAGTGATTTTCCTTACCGTGCTCCTGCATTGCACTTGTTACATCACTCAGGATATTTTTCTTTTTGCGGTGACAGATCTCAATTTCAGAATTAACTCATCCGTGAAGGATGAGAGAGTTTGCTGATTTACCTATCACTGCACTTGTCAGGTGACTCCGGATTTCTTTAAAAAAATTGGAGATACCGTTTTGAACCACCACCACCAATACACCTTCCCTGAAAGATGACAAGTTTTGCAGTGTAGACTTCCCTTATCTGACGCATTTTTCATTCTGCTTATCAAGTCACTCAATATTTGAGATAGACATGTGTAATGTCATATGGAAATCAAACCAGCGATTTTCTTAGTCTTCATCTGACCTCAGTCTCTGATTTGAATATCGTTTGAAATTTCTTTAGACCTTTAACATGCTCATGGGTCTTATTTATTCTATTATTGATCAGAAAGTGGGGACAAAATCAGTGATATCAACTGTATTGGCATGAGATTAAAATGATAATAATGTAAATATAGTGTATACTTTTTGGTTCAAAGAATTCCTTGCACAAGAGTAAAAATACTTTTGCTTAGTCTCAGCTTTTCTAGGCGTAAGTCTCTTTGCATATCTTTTTTTATTTTGTCTCTCGCGGTCAATCTTTTTTTGAGCGTTTATTGATTTTTTGCTTGAACATTAGAGACCTCATCTTGAAGGTCCAGTGATTCAGCCTTCATGGCTTAATGAAAAAAAAAATTAAAATAAAATTCTTCGTGAGTCTTTAATAAATCTAAGCACTTTTAACAAGTTGTGTGAAGAAAATGGCGTCTTAAAATTCTCAGTAATTTTTTTGCTGCTTTCTTAAACTAGCGCAAGTTTTGTTTGATGTATTTCAAGCAATGCAAAAAGGACTGGTACACTGTATGGGAATTATTGTTTGTGCTTGGAATCTTTCTGATTTCTTCTTAGCTGCTTCCAGCTTTTTCGAAAAATTGATGACTTCCTGTTTTAAAATTGAAACCTCATGTCTGAATTGAAAAGAAAATACCACCAGGCTGTTTTATGAGTCTTCAATAAATCCAAGCAATTTCAGCAAGTCTTTTGGCGATAAACGAATGGCTTGAAATTCTATAAATTGATCAGCACATGCTAAGCGTTCAGTTGAAGCAGCAGAACGTGTCGCTGTAGAGCTACTCTTGTCTGGTTTTGTATTTGTCTGGTTTGTGAAGTAACCTGCAGAAACAGACTTTGACACAGCAATCCTGTTTTTCTTCTACTGTCTGTTGGCTGGCTTGTGAAGTAATCTGCAGAAGCAGACTTTCACACAGCAATCCTGTTTCTCTTCTACTGGCTGTTGGCTGGCTTGTGAAGTAATCTGCAGAAGCAGACTTTCACACAGCAATCCTGTTTCTCTTCTACTGGCTGTTTGCTGGCTTGTGAAGTAATCTGTAGAAGCAGACTTTGACACAGCAATCCTGTTTTTCTTCTACTGGCTGTTGTCTGGTTTGTGAAGTAACCTGCAGAAACAGACTTTGACACAGCAATCCTCTTTCTCTTCTACTGGCTGTTGTCTGGTTTGTTAAGTAACCTGCAGAAGCAAACTGTGACACTATAATAAAACTATACTGACCATCAACCAGTTAACGTCTCAAAGATACTGAATGATCGTACCATGAGGATCTGGGTGGTCCATGTAAGCTTCCTGAACCTGATGTGGCAACCGTATATGGCGCTGTACGTGCTATTTGAACTTCCTGTATCTAATGATACACCTCCATGAGGTGTTGTTATGTGAACTTTTTGTATGAGATGATGCAGCAATATTCTTCCTCTTCTACTGGCTGTTGTTGTCTGGTGTGCGAATTAATTTGCAGTACAATATAAAACAGACTTTGAAACAGCAATCCTCTTTCTCTTCTACTGGCTGCTGTTGTCTGGTTTGTGAAGTAACCTGCAGAATTATATAACAGACTTTGAAACGGCAATCCTGTTTCTCTTCTACTGACTGCTGTTGTCTGGTTTGTGAAGTAACCTGCAGAATTATATAACAGACTTTGAAACAGCAATCCTGTTTCTCTTCTACTGGCTGCTGTTGTCTGGTTTGTGAAGTAACCGGCAGAATTATATACCAGACAATAACACAGCTTTCTTCTTTCTCTTCTACTGGCTGTTTTTGTCTGGTTTGTGAAGTAACCTGCAGAATTATATAACAGACTTTGAAACAGCAATCCTCTTTCTCTTCTACTGGCTGCTGTTGTCTGGTTTGTGAAGTAACCTGCAGAATTATATAACAGACAATAACACAGCTTTCTTCTTTCTCTTCTACTGGCTGTTTTTGTCTGGTTTGTGAAGTAACCTGCAGAATTATATAACAGACTTTGAAACGGCAATCCTGTTTCTCTTCTACTGACTGCTGTTGTCTGGTTTGTGAAGTAACCTGCAGAATTATATAACAGACAATAACACAGCTTTCTTCTTTCTCTTCTACTGGCTGTTGTTTGGTTTATGAAGTAACATGCAGAATTATAAAACAGACTTTGAAACAGCAATCC
>JAWDGP010003553.1:0-30532 GCA_033675545.1 Elysia crispata
TCATCTTCTAGCACTAGATCTAACATATCATGCATGTTTCCATCATCTTCTAGCACTAGATCTAACATATCATGCATGTTTCCATCATCTTCTAGCACTAGATCTAACATTTTGCACTTGTTTTCATTATCTTCAGGCACTATATCTAACATATCGTTGCTGCTGTTTGCTACCTGCGTATGGGAAGAATTTTCGGGAACACAATTTTATCATGAAAAATGGTGAAAAAGCCACTTCTCTATCTCTGGTACAAATATTTAGACATTTTTACCAATAGAATGGCTTTAATCCCTTCATTTCACTATATGCGTAAGGTGCTCTTCTGTAATTTTGGTTTTGCTAAACGCATATGAAGCAGAACGTTGGTAAATGGCACCCGCAAAATCTATTTATAGCATGACAATGGACTTAATTCAAGTTATTTTTGTGGTTTTCTTTAAGGAAGAGACAGTAATGTTTTCATATTGTCATTAGAGTTGAAGAGAAATAATGTTTCAGTAGGTCTGTTGGAACTGGATCAATTTGTATTATTTTCATCGATGGAGAAAATACTAGGCCTAAACAATTCAAAATATTGAAACAGTTAAGCCCAATTCGTATTAATCCATAATTTTCTTGCCTTTGATAAGTGCGAAAAATTATTAGTCTCTTTTCTCTTTGAATGTTAGATGTTTTTGCTAACAGCAGACTGTCCCGCCTCTTTGCTTAAGTTTAGTAAAAAAATTCTCTCAAAGTTCACTTCTATCATATCGACATTATCTCAATATAAAATTGGTATTAATCAAATATGCACCTTTACATTAATTTAAACTAACTGTAGAGACAGGTTAAGGCTTTATTAATCTACATTTATGTAAGACACTGCCATGAAAATAATCTGAGGTCCGTGAAGACAATTTCTTAACTTAAGATAGTTACACATGGGTCTTACTCTTACCAGAATTCTACACCAGCTATTCCAACAGCTGCACCAAATTCCATGAAATATTATATTGCTGAAAGAACATTAAGGCTAGTTCTTTGGATCTAATAAAACTGCTACCAGTTCTTTTCTTTCTATTGTTGCTGCTGCTGCTGCTCTACTGCTGCTACTACCACTACCACTACTAGCACTACTACTACTACTACTACTACTACTACTACTACTACTACTACTACTACTACTACTACTACTACTACTACTACTACTACTACTACTACTTCTACTACCACTACTACTACCACTACCACTACTAGCACTACTACTACTACTACTACTACTACTACTACTACTACTACTACTACTACTACTACTACTACTACTACTACTACTACTACTACTACTACTACTTCTACTACCACTACTACAACAACAACTACTAGTACTACTTTTTTCTGCTACTCCTCTTCCTGCTCCTGCTCCTCCTCCTCCACCTCCAACTACTACAACTACTACAACCACTACTAGCACTACTAAGGTCAATTAAATTGAATGTCGCAGTGGAGCTTTGTGAATTGTTGTAAAGCAATGTAAAGAAAAAAATAGGTAGAGTGCAGCTCCAAAATGTACAAAACAAAACATGTGAGCTTTTGGCTTTACGCCTTCAACAGACACAAAAACAAGTTCCTTGTTTCCAACATTTTAGAGCTTCAGCCACTAGATCTAACATATCGTAAATGGTTTCATCATCCTCAGACACCAGATCTAACATTTGATACATGTTTCCATCATCTTCAGGCACTAGATGTAACATATCGTACATGATTTCATCATATTCAGACACTGGATCTAACATATAGGACATGTTTTTACCATACTGGGGACCTGTGTATCTTTATAAAGTTGAAGAACTTCATTTATAGCGGTGGATTCTCATAAAAATCAAAGTTTACTCAAAAAAGCAATTAAAAATTCACTCATTCATGGATTTCATTAAAAACAAAAGTAGAGGATTGTTTATCTTTTACACTGCTGTAAATATGTAGTTTATTAGGCTATTAAAGAGGCTATTTAAACCTGTCATAAGGTTTGCACACAAAAAAAAGATGCACAAACATCAGAAAATTCAGAGACTTCACGTGTCTATCAGTAGCGGCAGGTGTTATCATGGTTAATCTTTATTTTCAGAAACAAGTGTATTTATACATGAACTGGTAACCTGTATAGAAATGTATGCATTTATCAGTTGATCTCAAGCAATAATTATTTTTTTTCTGACTTGAAAAGGAAAAATGAAGATTGGTCATAATTAACTTTATTATCTTCTTAAACAGTCTGTCCAATGCTTTGTGATAAGATGCCAACCTCATGTACACTGTAGATTCTAAACTCATCGGATATATATATGTGTTATGATCCATAGTATGTACAATGTACACATGTTTACAAGAGCCTTACAGAGAAGCCAAATAAAACTCATCTAAAATCTGAACGGGAAATTTAAAAATAAGAATACAATTACTCTTTGCTTTTTCAAGCTCAAGAAGCTCATTCATTTTGTTGTCAAATTTGGAAGCCAAAGTGAGATGACTATATCCAAATACTAAACAGTGCACCCCTGATATATTGATATATAAGGGTCCGAAATTTTTATGTTGATATAAACAAAAGTGGATATAAAGGTGTCATTTAAATACCCCTTATTTTTAATTACACTAATCTACTTTCATTACAAGGTTTTCTACTTAAGGGAAAGCAACTACTCATGACTTGTAAATTTTTGGTTACTTCCCTTGTTTTGAAAAATTCAATAAATATCTGCTTTCCTCTTATAGGCGTATAGTCTCAACTCGCCCCCTCCTCTAGATCTAGATTCAACTAGTGTTCAGGCAATTGTACTGCATAGGCCTGATCAGTGCTAGCCTAGTCCAGACTGATTGACTGTGCATCACTTTCTTTCTTCAAGTTCAATTTTTAAGGTCCCAACATACCTACCGCTCAGCCCAGAAGGCTAAGCCCCACTTCCTGTGAATCATTAAATGTAATGCAATACACTACATGTCCAGTGGTCACACCATGGTTCACCTCCCTCCCCCTCCCCACCCTCATCATCCCATCACACCTCTGTCACAGTCTCAAAGGGATTGCCACTTACTTTGCAATTTAACACACCAGCATTAGGCATTCAGAGAGAGACAAAGACCTGAATGCGGTTGTTTTCTTGTCACTGGGCCTCTTTTGCCTGGTTACCATGATGATATTGATGTCAATATAAGTGAAAAAAGAGAGATTGTCGATATTGAGAACTGTTATTCTAGACAGCAAATAAAAGAAAAATTCAGACTTGATAAAGCATACCGATATAAGAAAAAATTGATAGAGGCGATGTCTGTAAGTGGTGTGCACTGTATCTAGTTTCACATCTTCATCTCTTGACCTATCACAAATGCCTTCTAACTCTAAGAGAAAGAAAAATTCATCGATCTCAAGGGAGTGTGTGGGCTTTAGTATAGGGGTGCAATCAAAAGAAAAATGGAAGTAAGAGGAAATTTCTATCTGGTTTGCTTTAAGCCAATAATCGATCAAAGGAGGCAGTGAAGCCTGGATCAGATTTAAGATCTAGGTCTAATTCTTGCCTTCAATCCAGATAAGATTGTCTAGTTTCCTGTTCCAGATCTAGCCATTGAGTCTAAATTAAAGAAAGAAAAATCAGAAATACCAGTAGCAGAGAACTAGTCTTTTAAGAGATGAACTACCTGTATGATGTTATTCCCAAGGCCAAAGAGTGTCTATGTACAAAACCTAAAGGAGAAAAGTAGCTTTGTACAAGTGTAGATTTTATATAATTATAGATATAAATCACTATTATGGAATACAAATGTTGTGGTGGCTACTCATTTCAAATTACATAGGTGTGATCATGCTTTTGTTTGTTTTGAACAATTCAAGAAAATTCCCCACAGCAGTTTACAGATCACGCATGACTTCTTTCAATGGTTGGCAGCAAGCATATGATTTTTTAAAATGTACAGTAACTTCATTGCTAACAAAGATGCCATTTTTTGTAAAATGTGTTTTTGTAATTTTTTTCTCTTTTTTTTCTGTAAATGTGTTCTACAGGAAGTGAAACTGCTGGTAGCTTAGAGTCCTTTGCAAATTGTTTGTCAAAGTTTTCACAGTACACGTCAGTGAGGGCTGTGGCAAGCCTTAACTACACGCATGAGGTCTTCACAAACAGTTCTTCCATTGTTTCAAGGTAAGATGCTTGCTCATGGTTAACTAGATGTTTAAGTCTCACAGTCAATTTATTAGTTCATTATAACAGTCTTTGGTATCATGGTATGAAGCTCCTATATCTTTTTTTACAGCGAGTCTTTGAATCCAGTGTAACAGAATTACAGAGATCGGTAAAGCATCTGTCAATTTAGTTTTTGAAGCTTCATAGAGGCTAAAACGAATTCATATCATATTTTGCTCAAAAAGTAATAATCCACCACTCCATCAATCCATTATAACTTCATCATGAAAATTTTAATTTAATTTTTTAGACTTCCCTCTGGACTTTTACAATTGATTGACAATTTTGGTCGATTTTTTTTTTCAGTTTTTCCTCTGTGTGATATAGGTATGTAGAAAGAGTATGAGATTACTCATTAGTGTAAGTGCTGTGCCAACTGATTTTCCAAAAAAGCTCAAATTCTCTTTTTTCCACAGCATAGAATTTGACAGAGACAGTGAGTTTTTTGCTATTGCTGGAGTGACCAAAAAAATAAAAATATATGAATACAGCATTGTACGTGATGCAGTGGTTGATCTGCATTATCCTATAACTGAGATGATCTGCGAGTCAAAAATAAGGTATGTTGGTTGTAGAAGCCGTTTTCTGTCTTAAATATTTTACCAATATAGATAGAAAGTGACCCATTTTGAGCTCTGGGTATAACTTCTAGTTGTATCTTGATTATTCTTGTACCAACTTTATCTTTCAATTAATAAGAACCATTTTGAAATAATATTTATTTGTACTTCAATATCTTTTATAAATAAAAAGTTTATTTAAAAGTGCTGTCACATTCTAGGTTAAGGTATGAAATGCCATGTGAGTCTTAGAACAGTTTATTTTGATAAGATTATGACCAACATCTTTTTGGGTTGTTCTCAAGACATTGCTCTATAACAAGAAGTGATGTAACATTATGGGGACACAGTAAATACAGCTTTGTTATTTGTTGACAGCAAATGCAATCACATAATTTGGCAGCTCTCCTCACCGTGGCCATTAAATTTGGCTCTTACCACAAAAATAATACAGATTATATTGGTAGTTTATTGTAAGTTTCCTGAAGTTCCAGTTTCCAAGCATAGAGTAAGTTCAGTACCCAATGCATTAGAAAGAATAGAACTCATGTTAAAATGGATGGAATGGTGTGAAAAAAATGTTGTTTTGTTTTGTTTTGTTTTTTTGTTTGTTTCTTTGATTTTTCAAGCTACAGAAAGCAAAATCTATAAAGTGTTAAATCATATGTAATTGAGGTTTTTTTTTTTGGTTTATAAAATATCTTAGAAGATTTTTCTAAGACCTAAGGAAACAATATGTAATTAGTTTTTATTCTTCCTTTTTTCCCCCTCCTGATCCATGTTCAGTTGTATTGCATGGAACCCATATAAGAAACACATGCTAAGCAGTGCAGACTACAATGGCATAGTTTACATGTGGGACACCAGTTCAAACATGAGGACGCAAATGTTCCAGGTACGGTAATTTATAATAAGAGCAATTTTTCAATTTTTCAAAATGACATGTCCAGGAAACGATCAGAGATTTTGATGTGATAGAGACTAGATATTTACTTCGTGAAATTTGGAGTGTCAAGTATGGTTGCATTTGCTCTTTTTTTCTTTTTTGGACTTCCTGTTGGTTATGGAAACCTCTAAAATGTGCTTCTTTTCCATGTACTGGAAAAAACCTGTTTTTTTTTTTTGGTTAACAAGACCTTGGATTTTTTTTTTGTTTATTTTGTTTTGCTATATGTTGACTAACTTTTTTCTGCTGTTTTCAGGAGCATGAAAAACGTTGTTGGAGTGTTGACTTCAATACTATGGATCCAAAGATGCTTGCCTCAGGTTCTGATGACACCAAAGGTGGCACAAGTGTAAAAATTTACAGCATCAAATCCCTAACACTTCTAGATCTGTCTTATTAAGAATTCTGAAATCTTTGGTTGAAAAAATACTGAAATAAGGGCAACATAGGAATTAAAACAATGTCTATTTGGGTGACTTAGATTTACTAGTACATGGGTATCCCATTGTAAGAAGGTCATGTTGTGTCAAGATAGTGAAATATAATATTGTGATCTATTCATTGGACATGGAACAAACCCAGTCCAACATAAACAATTTCAAGTCTTAACAATAACATCATTTTGGCTGGTTGTCATTCCTAACCTTATTGTTTTGCATGGAAAGTTAAGTCTGATGATGTTTCCTCAAGTTAACTGCAAACTTGTGAAACTAGCTGGAAGAAATGTTATATTTTTGGAAGTTTATATCACAACCTTCATGGTTCAAAATAAGATAAATTATTGTCTCATGGTTCCTCTTGCTCCACCTCTCATGGCTTCTTTCTTTTCTTGAAAAATACTGATTAATCAAAATATCTGATAATTTCTGAGGGTGATTCAGATCTAAATTATGCTGAGTAATAGTGAGTTAGAGTCTGCATAACATGTTTTTAATTCTGATTTAAAATGAAGTATATGTTGATATAGAAATGCCAGTTTTAATTTTTTTCAACTTCCTCAATACTATTTTACCATATGTGAAAGGCTTGGTCAAGTTCTTGACTTATGTCATATTTTTCTTTGCTTACTCAAATTTAAAGTAGACTAGTAGTTTTCAGCCATGAGAGAGCACATTCTTTGCATCCATGGGATTCAAGTATTTTACTGATTGCTTGTGGATCAGAAGAGTTCTCTTGCAACTTCTTAAATTTGACTTTCTTTCTGTAGTTTAAACAAAAAGGTTTAAGAATCTAACCTGTTCTTGTCTTGTCATGCACCCTCAGTCAAACTGTGGGACTGGGACAGATCACGATCTGTGATGACCATTGAAGGAGGGGCCAATGTTTGCTGCGTCAAGTTCAACCCTACAACAAGATACAACCTGGCTTTTGGTTCCGCAGGTTAGGTGAAACAGTTTTCATACCTTAAAACAAGCAATTTTTCTGGGTTTCTGGGTTCAATATAAAGGGGCAGGGCTCCACTGTATCATTTTTAGACTTGAGGTGCCTTGACTGGACTCATGAAATGTACTCCTTGATAGAACATTGATCTGTTGAGGTCCTGATGCCTTACCTTTAGACAGATATTCTGTAGAATGAGCCTGAAGATATGTTAATTAAGCTTCAATTGTGGTTTTCTGACATGATTGTATAACTGCTATTTTGCATTTTTTTAATGAGGGGTTGGAAGTTCTGAAATACAAATGATCTAAAGTGTTCTCTTAGAAGCTGTCATGGTTTATCTGATCTCCTAAATGATGGTTCATTTTATCTTCTAGATCACTGTGTCCATTACTATGATCTGCGACACCCAAGGGAGGCCCTCTATGTCTTTAGAGGCCATGGTAAAGCTGTATCCTACGTTAAATTTCTTAATGGCACAGACATGGTTTCAGCGTAAGCTCTTCTTCTGCCTTAGTGTTAGAAATATCTAAGTTAGTGTAAACTAGTTATTAGTTTTGTTTTTGAGTTTATGCACGGTGTCCAGCAAGTCGGGAAAGTCAGACATTTGATAGTCAGGTAGGAAGAGTCGGAAATGGTAGAAAATGGACCATCAATGTCGTAAAAGGGGAGAAAAAACAGCCTTTGCTGATAGCAAGGTCAGCGGCTAGCCAGCCAGGCTTGATTCAGCGAGGGTCGTAGGGCGGGGATTACCCAAGCCTAGTTTTTGCGTCATAGCTTCGCTTCAAATCGGTGTACAAAAATGTAACAGGTATGTAAATGCCTGGAAAAAGAAGACCTTTCGATTAGTCTTTGTTTGTGAAAATCTGTTCAGTAGAACCCAAGTTATGATCGAGTAAAGTCTGAAACAACGTATCAAGACCAGACACCGCTGAATAGACCCAAGTTTTCTGGAGCGCCTTGTTCGGGATAATTATTTGCGTTTCTAATTCTTGCGTGGTGTAAATAAAAATAGCTCAGCTCATCATAGTACATTATGACGTTTAACCATAACTTCTTTCTATTTAAGTGATTCGCTGTATTCGGTTTTTTTTTAATGATTTTTTTTTCCAAATTTTCATTGGAATTTTTGGGTTTGACATTATTGCATCAGACTTTGATTTTGTAAAGTAAACATGTCCACTCCACTGCATTTGATATAACTAATGCAAAAATGTGTAAGAAAGAAATTAACAAGCATACTGGTGTTTACATTTTTAAAATATCTTTATTGCAAAGTTATGGCATTTTTCGCTATAAATTTTCAGAAAGCGGTTACGAAATTGGGGCGGTGAATTAGTGTTAAATTTCAGTGCTAAAATAATACTGAAAAGAATCATAACTTGGCAACCAATATAGATATCTTAAAAATTTTAGAAGATTTGTCATCTGTGTGGCAGAGGCCTTCATTTGAGCCTATTTTCAATGTTGTACAAGGGTTTTGAATTTTTCACTAACTTGCCTACTCTGAGGGATCCCTGGGCCTCCCGGTTGCATAGCTGTGACGTGGCCCGCTTCACTAGACAGGACTCTCTCATTTTTCGTAACTGCTGTCTGTTGTGTTTATTTTTAAATTGACCAACATTTTTGTTAGTGAACCAAGAATGGAGTGCATGTTCGAGAGACTAGATCTATATCAAGATTCTAGATCATTTATTGTAGTACTAGAGTACAAATTAGATTCTGGATGGTGTTGTGAATTATACTAGTAACTTGTATTTATTGCCCGCTTTAAAAATATTGAATTACTTTAGTGCCCTGTTATCATCATCATTTCTATTGTTAAACATGTCCTTGCAAATTCTCTGTTGATTATCCTCACTCAGCGGAAACTGACTTTGGATTTTCTTTCAAAATACTAGGTGGGAAATTTTAGATTGAGATGTTGCTGGACACCCTGTTATGGTTCCATTCAGAAGTGGAATTTTTTTGGAGAGTTGATTATGAATTTTTATCTTTCAACTTTTCATGTTGCTTTATTTTTTCAGCAAGCTCCTTGATCTTTTTTTTTTTAAATAAAGTTTGTTTAAAGGAGAGAAAAAGTGATTTAGAGTTCTAAAACAAGCTGAGCTAAATTTAATAGAAACTACACATTACCTTAGAAGCATGTGTATTTTTTTTATTGCTTCACAATAGGGTAAGATATAGCTTTGTTCATCCCAAGTGGGGAAATTTAAAATGACATTGCCCCTCTATAGAGAATAATGTTCAATATAGATATATCAAAGATAAAAAAAAATAATTGGACCTTAGATTTAAAAGTCTACATGCAGATGGTGCCAGAATATCAAGGACAAATTCATGAAAAAATTGGTCAAAATATATAATTGAACATAAAAGGAAGGCTTTACAAATATATGATAATTATTAATGAAATATCCATATTCATAAGGTGACTAAGAAATAGTATACCATAAAAATAAAGGTCTTCATTTATAGGGTGGCTAACCGCTCTAACCGCTGTATAATCAAAGCACATCTCTATGCAATGAAATAGTCGTAAAATCTTTTTGGGTTAAACAGGGTGATTGATAGAGGAACAAAGGATTTAGGGATAAAAATTCAATTGAGTTTAACCATATTATTAAGGCTTTACAGTATTCTTTTCTACTTATTTATCTTTTGAAGCTTTATCTAAGTTGAATAAATGACTAGCAACAAACAAGGCTTGTACTAGTTCTATGATCCTTTCTATTTTTCCTTCTATGAATCTTCGTAGACTGGGCAATGCCCGTGTTTGTGGTCATTCACCAGTGACCTGGATAGCTTTGCAAGTGTTTAAAATTTTATAAGTCAGAGTATTTTTACTTAAGTACATAATGTTGTGCAGATTTTTTTACTTGATAATTATGGCCAAAGCAAAGATCTTATTTATGAAAGGAAAAAACAAATGAAAAGTAGAGTAAAACTATGTTATTGCAGGTCTACAGACAGCCAGCTAAAAATGTGGTCTCTCGGCTGCCACAATGCCATCTCTACCTTCAAGGGTCACATCAACGAGAAGAACTTTGTGGGCTTGGCTACAGATGGGGACTATGTTGCATGTGGTAAATAATTAAGACAATCTACCTCCATAAAGTGAAAAGTTTTCTAATTCTGCATAATCTGCAGCCTTTTTCTGAAAATTTATGAAAACAGCATGAAGTAATATATCAGTGTAAGTAGCAAAAAAGATGTATTGTTGCTATTGTGGGCTAGGCTTTAGGCAAGAACTATTAAGCTTATATTCTGAGAGGATAGACAGACTTGGCTCTTTTGAGTTATGTTTTATCTTTTCTATGAATCATACTTGAGCCTATCAAATGAGGTGATCTTGTGTTTAACAAAACATCATTGTAATTAGAAATGAGAAAACTACCATTGAATTGAGGGTGATCAGAATTTTATTTTGATGCACTTTTAAAAGCTAACTGAGAAAACCCAGGATTGTGTCTAGGGATCAGGTAGGAGCTTTGTAGTGGCTATGGATAAATGATGCTTGCTGCTCTGGAGCTGAAACAAGCAGTTCCGTTACTTACCATGCATAGCTGCTCTACCCTGAACTGAATATCACTTAAAGAGAATGCATGACAATCACTGACAAGCAAAGAATTAATTTTCAACAGAATCTTTTGAAACTGATGGGTTTTGGAACTGATATGGCAAGAAAAATTACAATTTAATTTGTTTCACGAAAGAAAAATGGTGTAACCAATATAGTAAGAATTATGTCTCAATAACTAGTTTTTCCTTATCTGCCAAAAAGGCCTGATTCTCTTACAAAAAAAATATTACTTTCTGGAGATATGGTTTGTCATTTCAATTTTTTTTTCCTTTTGATCTTTAGGGAGTGAAAATAATTCACTGTATGTTTATTACAAGGGATTGTCACGGCAGATTCTTACCTACAAGTTTGAGCCAGCCAGAAAATTAATAGTAAGTTAGTATAATAAATTCTGTATTCTTTTTTTTTTTGATTTTGGAAGATATAGGAAATGATTTTCATGTGTATGTATTTAAAAGAATCATATATACGCATTTTTATGTCATAATACTGAATGGTTCATGGGTTTTTTTTTACACATTGTTTGCTGTTAAGGAGTTGTGTTGCTACATCTTTTCTTGTTTAAATAGGCTCTTTTGTTTAATATCCAGTGCAAATGATTCAAATGCTGCAAATGACACATGAAAAAGTGTTGGTTTTATTTGGAAAAATGTTTTTCAGAGTTTTTCATCTGAAAAATGACATGACATCATAGAACTCTCTGGGGATATATGAGATTCCTATGATCCTTAAAACAGTATTTTTTTAAACAATGGATGTATGCATTTTAAAATTAATGCATTTTTTTTTCTACTTTTACTTTTATAGTTGGAAATCTCGATGTTGTAAGGGACTTTTTGTGAAATATGGTTGGTTTGTGTTAAGGCAGAGATTGCAGATAAAGATAACTTTCCTCACTTTTTCTTAAACATTTGTGTATATTTCATCTGTTTAAGGAGAAGCCAGGCAAAGACGACGACTCTACTGAGTTTGTTAGTGCAGTGACATGGAAACCGGTGAGCTTTTGTGTGCATTGCAAGAGTTACACTCTCTTGTAAAGCATGACATGCCCCTAAAAATATTCAATGTGAATCACGAGTAGTAACTGAATCTAAGAGCAAATCAGTAAATAACTCCAACATGGTTACTTTTTGAGACATGCCTATCAAATTAACTCTAACACTTAAAGATTTTCAAGAGTGAAATTGTGGAAACCTGTGCCCCACAGATTTTTCAGCATTAAAAAGACGACGAGAAAAGGGATGTGCGCTCGTTCTTTAATTCATTTACTGATGGCCTTTGAAGGAAAAAAAAAGTTTTAAAGCTCAACACTGACAGATTTTTTTTTCCCGCCATAAAAAAATTAACATGAGTTTATCATTGAAGCAGGCTTAATAAGCTTAATTTTTTTAAACAAACAAGAGCAAAACAAGCATGCTTAACTGATATAAAAGAGAATAAAGCAGAAATGGTGGGAAACAAGATATATGCATTTTAGGTAATAGTCAAATACAGCACAATTGTATTTCTTTTTTTTTTCTTTTTTTTTTAAGTGTCTCTTATACCATGGAATGATATGTTTTGTATACTTTCCTTGTAAGTGAAAAGATAATAAGACAAAAATGTGCCAAAGTAGAGCCAAGGAACATCAATGAGATGGTATGGTCAGACTTAAGATCTAATTTACATAGAAATGTTAATGGGTTTAGTCAGTCTTGGATAGTTTGAAATCTATATGAATTTTTTTAGTAAAGGTTAATGTTGTCACATCATAACTTATTAAAAAGTTGAAGAAGATCTGCTCAAGCTCAAATATTGTTCAAACTACCAATTAATGTTTATTAATGCATTTTAGGGTTCTGAAATTTATTGCATCAAGATTTCATTTTCCTAAATGAAATGGCTAAATTTTTTGTTGAATGTGGTTCAGTATGTTATCATCATGAAATGTGAAGGAAAATGTTGAACAAGTGAAAATTGTTCCTTCTTTTGCTGTGTACCGAATGTAAATCATCATTTTTTTTTGGTCTGAAACTTTTCTGACAGAATTCCAATGTGCTTGTAGCAGCCAACAGCCAAGGCCTTGTCAAGGTAGTAGAAATAATTAGTTGATTGTGCCCATCTCCTTTACCAATATACAAAAACATGTCCATTCTATTTTTCTTTAATTTGAATTATGTTGTTAAATAAAACTTCAGTAAACAAGGCAAATTTTTCATAGTGTGTACCATATTTTTTTGTTTAAAAAACTCCCAAATTGTTAAATGCCAACAATATTTCTCTGAAAGGATCCTTAGTAGTCTGATCTTGGTCTTTATTTAAAAAAAAATCATGAAATTCTTTATCAAGGGAAAGTGCTTATTGTTAGGCTAAAGAGAAAAATGGTTCACATTCTACGTAACTTTATATTAAGTGAAATTTCGGTCTTTAGTCTTATCTATTTCAATGATTCAGAATTCAATAATATGCCTCAAAATTAAAGAGAAAAGGGATTTTAAGAAATCAAGTTTATCTTTTGCAAATTTTTCCTCCATTTTCTGCCAAGATTTTGAGAAGTATGGTTGTATTTTATGGAGTAAAATATCAACAAGCATACTACAATTTTATGGGTTTGAAAAGTCACTATAGTTATTGTCACAACCAGAGGTCATGGATCAGAGGGGAATTTTTTTACATCTCAATCAACCATAATTCCATAATTAGGCACTCTCAACTAAAAAGATTAGATTGCATTTAGGCTTCTAATTGTTATTGTTCTATATAACCAATTCTTCTGATTCTGAGAGTTTTCACACCACAGTCAACTTTATGATCTATACTGAATTTTGTATGTCTTTAGTGGCAGCTCAGCCAGAAAGAGAACACATTTTCAGTCGGAAGCATTCCAATTTTTTTCGTTTGTTCATGAATCTGGTGCATTGACTTTCTTTGGCCTCGACTTATTTTTAAAGAAAAGTAGAGGAGCTTTACAGTGTTATTGTTTTAAAACCTTTAGTTTGTACACTTTCCCAGGGAAAATTTGACTTAAAAATGTTATTTTTTTAGCCAGCATGTTTGTACACCCATTGAAACCACAAGGGTTGAGTGGGTTTTTTTTTTATATCTTTCATTTTAAAATCTGAATGATAGTTTTAATGCATTGAGGAACTCATTTTAGTTTTATAGTGACATTGCACCTCAATCATCTGAAACATTCTGTTTAAAGTACCTATTAGAATATAAAGAGCACTCAAAGTTCTTGCTGTGTATGAAGAAAGATATTGAGCATATTGGCAAGCAAATATACGTGTATTTGATAAAACACTATCTAATTTGAGTTCAGTTTATAACTTAATTCAGATTGATTTAAAATGATGTCCATGATTCTTGAAGATTCTGCCTTTAATTCTTTAGTACTCTTTATACCTCTTTAGAAACTTTGAAAAGGAATACCATGATGCAAGAAACTGTTCACATAAATTTAATAATTTTATCAAGATCAACCTCCAATATAGTCAGGATTGAAAAAAGATACATTTGAGCAAATCCCAAATACATAATTAATCTCTTATTGAATCTCTTTTAGCTAAAAAAAAACTAGTCTTATTGTGAATAGTGTAACAGAATTTTGTTACTTAAAATCCTGTTTCAAAAGATATAATTTTACTTAATCTTTTATGTAATATAAAAAAATTCTTACATTACATGAGTGATATATCCTATCACCTTTCTTGTCTCAGAAAAGAAATATGTGTGTGTGTGTGTGTATAAATATTAAGCTCCCTTTGTCGAGCACCTTCACAGAATGCTAGAGTAATGATCAAAATATAAATATATTATATTGTTTCATTGCTGGTATATCTTAGACCAAAAATTATCTCAAGTCAGAGTTTCATTTATGTCCCTAGTCTGTGCTTTGGTTTGCTCCTCAAAGTATGTCTTTGATCACACTGACTTATTCTTTACCTTATTCATATATCCACCCCAAAATTCGCTCACTCCTCGACCAGTCAACAAAAAGATCACTAGTTGTGTTCATGCTTTTAATTATGCTGTTTACCACCATTAGTAGGACATAATCTTTTGATCAACTAGTTATATAAACAAGTTTTTGTTTATATATTTGATAAATGCCTAACTCATCTTCACCTGTTTAAAGTTATGGAAAAAACAAACTTTTTTTTCGCGTATAGACAAACTTATTATGAGTGATATTATTTTAAATAATTCAAATATTTAGTAACCAAAACCTATCAGGCCTCAAGCAAAATAAATGAATCAATATGTAGTACACAAAGATTGTATGAACAAAAAGTTGCCAAGAATTGAGTTCTGCATTTATCGAATGGGTGTGACAATATGTCAGATCATCATTTCATTAAAGCAGGAGCACCTAGGCTCCATCTAGTCTGCACAGACTTTATGCTTCAGCTTTTAGCCCTCTTGTGAGTGTTAGTTGAGTAAATGGCCTCATCTGTTTTACCTGACAAACAATCACTTGTGTTATTTGTTTTTTCCTCAGCTGCTGGAGCTAGTGTGACCTTTTCTCCATCAGGGATACAGAAAACAGAGGCATTACATGTACAGTAAAGTTGATTGGTCACACTCCCTTATTCTACCTCACCTTTCATGTCTTTCATCCCTGCACTGAAGCCAGAATCAGGATCCAATTGCAGAAAGCTTTCGCTTATAACCAGAATTTGGAAAACTTACCTGAATCTCTGTTGCATCATACTCCAAGCTCATGTGAAAAAATGGGGATGCAAACAGTGTGGCTCTGGAGAAAAAAAAAGTTAAATCTTGTGCCTACCTCAAAAGTCTCTCAGGCAGAGACTGGATTTGCGAGACATAAATTAGATCTCTAAAACTGCTCTATGCTTTTGCATATCACTGTCCACTGTATCTTACTCTGAAAGAGACCCACGTAAAGATGGAATGTTTAAAGTCACTGTTTTGTACTTGCCATGGATATTTATAACATCTGTATTTTTATCTGATCACAATGCAGAGGGAGCAAGAGTTAAAGAAACTTATGAAATTTGTTGCAGTCAGACCAGTCCCCCTGCTGCCAGGTGGAGGTAGCTGATTTTCCATCAGTGACTGCTTTCCTCAGTCAAGATAAGCCATCCCGGTGCTTTCATTACTATGTTGGCAGTTGAATATCCTTCTGATGAAAATATGTGCTCATAAGTAAAAGCCTTAATAATTTAAATATGACTAACGAAAAATAAGTGTGGTTTTAATTTGAAAAATAGAAGTTTTACAAGTGGAGGAGAAAAGTTGTTTGTTACTTTTCAGTATTTTTTAAAATTTATTTAATTGTAATTTTATTATTTTTAATCCTAATTTTCATCTTCATAGGTTTGGCTTACATTTCCAGTAGCTCCTACAATTTTCACTCTTTTCCACTGCCATACCACTAAAATTGAGAAGCAAATATTCTGTAGTTGAAATATTGCTGATAATAATAATAATAATGAAGTTATTTCCTAGCGCCTCTTCCTACTTGTAGGCTCGAAGCTCTTTACAATAGTCTATTTACAAACGTTTAACATAGTGACACTAGTCTATAGTCTAAAACATAGTCCATTAACAATTCAAACAAGCAGAAGAGGAAAAAATAAATAAGTTACATGTACAAAGAAAATAAGAAAAGACATTGACAATAAGACAAATTTCTCAGACTAATTAAGGTCTTCATGTGCAGTAAACAAATGTGTTTTCAATAGGGTCTTAAACTGACTTATAGAACTCGCCTCCCTGATGGAAAGGGAAGGGCATTCCAGACAACTGGTGCACATTGTGCAAATGCTCTATGGCCGTCTTTTCTTGATGGTTTGCATGGAACTGACAGCAAAGCTTTGTTACCTGATCGTAAGCTACGAGTGGGGACGTACATACCGACAAGATCTACAAGATAATTAGGGGCATAGCCGTGAACACATTTGAAGCATAAGACAGCAATCTTATATTTTATCCTTGTTTGTACAGGAAGCCAGTGTAAATGCCTAAACATGGGTGTTAAGTGATCTCTTTTTCGTTTTTTCAAAATGAGACGAGCAGCGTTGTTCTGAATCAATTGAAGCCTCTTTAGTGTGTCCATGGGTAAGCCATATAGTAAGGAATTACAGTAGTCTAGTCTTGATAGAATGAAAGAGGACACAAGAGTTTTCACAGCCCCTTCATTTAAAAAAGATCTAATCTGTTTAATTCTGCGTAGCTCTAAAAGCATAATTTGGGCCAAATGGCTGATATGAGGGGTCATTGACAACTTTGAATCAAAATAAACACCAAGATTTTTAGCTTTTGAAGAGAACAATATCTGATCACTATCAATGTACATGTGGTCAACAGCATTTGGAGAAGCTTTTCTATCAATGCTACATGCTAGAAGCTCTGTTTTGTCTTCATTCATCTTAAGTTTGTTGACAATCATCCAATTTTTAACATGTGATATACAACTCTCAAATTTCTTTACTAAGGTAGAAAAGTTTTCTGGACGAGAAGAGGAGTACACTTGGGTGTCGTCAGCGTACATGTGATAACATAAATCAAAACTTTGAATTAGTGTGCCTAATGGTTTTGTATATATGGTGTAGAGGACAGGTCCTAATACAGATCCTTGAGGAACTCCATAGTTAAGGTCAAATACAGGAGAAGTTTGGTTGTTTATCATTATACACTGAGTACGCCCACTGACATAAGACGAAAACCACTTTAAGACAACCCCTGATAATCCAAACGTTTTAGACAATCTTTCTAACAAAATACTGTGATCAATTGTGTCAAATGCTGCGCTTAGGTCTAACAAAGCAAGAATAGATGTATGGCCTTTGTCTGCAGCACATATGAGGTCATTTTGAACTTTTAGAAGAGCAGTTTCTGTGTTGTGAAATTCTCTATATGCAGACTGAAAGTTATCTAAAAGGTTGTTCTTTGTCAAGTGTTTTTTCAATTGCAAAAGGACCACTTTTTCTAAAATCTTGGAAAGGAAAGGGAGATTTGACACAGGTCTAAAATTGCTTAGCTCTTCAGGGGATAAATTTGGCTTTTTTAACAGAGGTAAAACGACAGCATGTTTGAATGAGACCGGCACTATCCCAGAAAGAAGAGACTGATTTATCATGGCTGTTATTGGCTCAATAAGGTGTTCAAGGTGGATAACTAACAATGGTGTGGGGATGGGATCTAAACAGCAAGATTTGGGTGGTGACGCCTTAATGATTTTCATAACATCTTCTTTTGTCACAGGTTCAAACATCATCAAACAATCTCCATCAAAACAATCAAAAGAGGGAAGGGAAGAGGATGCAGCATCCATGGGTTTCTTAATTTTTGCAATCTTTTCAATGAAGAAATTACCAATCTCTCAGCAAGTTTGTCTGCTGGAATTGTTTTAGAATAGAACCCTGGCTGTTACCTCCTTTTCCAGACAATGTGTTTGCAACATTATAAAGAGCTTTAGATGTGAGACACTCTCTATCTTATGGCAATAGTAATATTTCTTTGCTGTTTGATTGCATTTTTCAATTTTCTATTTAAGTCTCTATAAATGTCTCTATGGACACACAAGCTTGTTGAGTGCCACTTTTCTTTCTGCTCTCCTTCGTTCAGTTTTCAAGTTCTTGATGTGTGATGTCATCCAAGGTGCGGATGGCCGATCGGTAACTATACGGGTCTTTAATGGGGCGTAGATGTCCAGCAATTCTTTCAATTTTCTGTTGTAAATGTCTACTAGGTTCTTGTTATAGTCCTTTTTCATCTCTTCCGCTACACCCTGAATGGCTGTACCGAGTTTTTGATTGTCAATATTCTTATTCCTGCATGTGATTGTGCGTTTCACTGGTTTAGGTTTGCAAAAGGGCAGATCGAAAACAATTACTTTATGGTCTGATATACATTTGTCCATAACCTGCAAATTGCTGATGAGGCTAATATCAGGAGTGACTACCCAGTCAAGAATATGGTTTTTCTTTTGTGTAGGTAAGTTCACAACTTGTGTTAAGAGGTGGGTTCGTAGTATGTCTCTCATTTGACAAACATAGGTCTCAGTTTGATTGTCAAAGTGTAGATTGAAATCTCCAATAATAATGGGAAGGTGGACATTTAGTGAGAATTCATCCAAGAAAGTCTCAAATTCAGCAAGAAATTGTTTTGGTGTAAACTTGTTTTTGGGGCTTGGGGGAGGACGATAGACACAGATGAGAAGAACTGATCGTCCATTGATGTAAAGTTTACATTCACAGGATTCAAATTGTGTCATGCTGGTCAACACGGTGCACTTGGCGTCAAGTGATTCTCGATGTATGACGCAGATCCCGCCGCCAGGCTGCCCTGTAGTACGTGCGAAGTTCAGAGGCTTTGCGTATCCATCAGGACGGAGTTGATTGACAATTCCTTTCGTCGCCTTTGGCTTGAGCCATGTTTCTGTGATAAATGCAATGTCTGCGTCTAGTTCTACAATTAAGTCATTGACAAGAGTAATCTTATTTCCTACTGATTGCGCATTAAGATGGATGACTTTCAACCCTTGTGCCTCGTTAGGAACGGAGTAAGTTTTTATAACTTTGACAGGAATCAAGTTTTTTGATGGTGCTTGTTTTTTAAACCTCTGATTGGAATGCATCTTACGGTTTTTAGGTCTCTGATTAGAATGCACTATAAGGTTTTTAATTAGGACAGGAATTCTATGCTTTTTCCTTCCTGCTTTAGTTCCACGTTTAGTCTTAGTCTTTTTCAATTCACAATGACACGGTGTTTTCCTAATACTAAAATTCGCTAGTCTTTTCATGAGGGTGTTACCAACAGTGGTAGTGGTGTACTCTGTGTTGATGTGTAACAACTGGGTCCTGGTATACCTGTATTTAACTATAGTTCTACTTCTGTAGTAATTTTGACTTTGATACACATTGTTGTCAGATTGAAAACAGCTATTGTTGACACAATAGCCCACATTGTTTGTATAAATTGAGCTGGATCCAGTAGAAAAATTATGTGAACACACTTGTGAACACACTTGACCATGTAGGTTGGTGGTTCCCTGAGGGTACTGTTTGTTGTTATTGGTTGATTTCAAAACATTGTTCAAAGCAATGGCTATGGCCAAAAATGCAAGATCCATTTTCCCTTTAATTCAAAAAGTCACTTTCTGTTTATGGAAATTAGTCCAAATTTCACCAAAATGTAGATGAGAAAACAATTGAGCTACATGCACAAATTCAGATAAACATCACAAGGAAAAATACTCCAAAATAGGAAAAACAGCACAAAACTTTGAGCAAGAAGTTAATGCAGCCTCTCAGCGCAGAACACAATTCACAAAAAAAAAAAAAAAAAAAAAAAAAAAAAAAAAAAAAGATGACTATTTTGTATTACAATTTGATTGCAAAGGACTAGATAGTGGAAAAGTCATCAATTGTGCATATGTACCAGTAGATATTAGATGGGTTTTCATTTCTGCATTCACGAAGGGCATGGTTTTTTTGTGAATCCTCTTACATGTCTATGGCTTGTAATACAGGCTTGGTGAAGAGTAATAACTTGAAATACACAGGGAACATTAAAACTTAATTTGTGTCATTGGTAAGTGAGTAGCAGGCCTATGGGGCTGCCAAATCAAATTAGTTTAACTCTTTATTTGTTTGAAATAATCAATCCTGTTATAATTTTAATTCAAAGTTTTGGTCCATTCCCTAGCATTTCAAGTAAGGGAATTTTTAATTGATCTTTTTCCCATCAAAAAGTTTTTACTTATTTCTAATAATAACCATTGTCTTTTGCACTCCAAACCAAGGTAATACCTAAAATAAAGCACACAAGGATGAACATTGTGAAATGATATATATATATATATATATATATATATATATTCCACCCAATCTAAATAATTCTCAGTCACAACACATTTAACCAAGCTTCTCAATTCTTCTAAATTATTCTAAAAAAGGTATAATTTTTCTCATTCTGTCTTACTTGCAAAGGGTTCTTTTCTTTCTTTCTTTTATTTATTTTTTTTTTTTTTTTTTTTGATAAATTCAAATTGGTCAAATTTTCCTCATTAACCGCAAAATATTTTAGGAACCATTTGAGTGTTTCCCTCAGCTATTGTGTTTCAGTTCTTTTCCTAGACTCTAGACTGCCACTACTTGTATGTTAAACCAGGAGAATAGGTTTCTTCGTGGCAACAATGATATGGGCAGTCCACTAATGAAGGCTGCTAGTCGCACAGTGCCAGGTTTTTGCACTGAGTGTTGCATTTTTTCAGTCACTTTTTTGTAGAATGGTGGCTATCTATCATAGGATTTGTACACAAGAAATTTGTTCTTTTTCCACAATGACTGTCGAGATATATTGTTAACAACTTAAGCCTATGATCTAGCCAGTAAATAGTTTCTTTGTACTTGAAGCTTTTCATCTTCTCAGGGCTAATACTTAAGCAGTGTCTGAAATATAAATTGTATATTTTAGAATAACATGGTCTCTTTGCCATGATATCTATTTGCTTCTTCTTAAAAGAAGAGGAAGAACTTGATGTATGATTGTGCATTTCCACAACTGTCTAGATAAAAGGTGCGTTAACTATAAATTATTTGTATGGTATAAAATTATTAAATTAAATGTAAATCAAAAGGAACGCCAACAAATATATTTAATTTTAATTTCTTGCTGCTAGAACATTTAAAAATGTGGATTAGTATTCTTGCAGAAATATTTTGAAGGCTAAATAAAAGTGAAAATGCAATGTTAAGGGGGGAATAATTTAACTTTTTTTTTCATAAGGCTGTAATCCCGGCTGTTTTCTAAACTTTGAGCTATGATTCCAAAATTGTTTATTTTTGCTTTTTAAACTGAGAGCTTTCTTTGTAAATTTTCTTTGTTTAACCAAGGGGATGATTTATAAGCTCTATTTAACTTAAGAAATATAATTTGTCAGTCAAAGGAGCAAGGGTTCCGGTTGAAATTTTGTAGTCAGTTTTGGTCTTTGAATTATAATGTGATTTTTTTTTTGCTATATAGGCCTATGTGAAGAAATTTTGTGAACATATGTCATTGTTGGTGTGATTGTGTGCAAGCTGGTAATAACTTTGTGTTCTGAACGTTGTTACACTGTTTTATGAATAAAAAAAAATTTGACTTAGACATTTTCCTCAAAATTGAGAGCACATTTTTGTTTGTTTTTTGGGTTTGTTTTTATTTTGGCTTCGCAATCACTATTTCAACTGCTTTTTTTCTTTTTGGATATAGCAATGCCATTTTGTTCTATTAAGATTACTTGAAATAAAGGCAATTACATAGAAGCCTTTTCATCAGTGATGTAATGTTTGACTTGAGCTGAGCCTCTGTTCTCATGAATGCTGCTGCAGGGTTGTCTTGAAAGTTATAAGTCAAGTTAATGCCACAATCGGAGAGCAGTGATACTTTGCTTCTGTATAGTTGTACTTTCAAATCTTCATGGCATTAGGAAATTAAGATAATTCTGTGGTTTTCCCTCCCCACTTCTGAAAAGCATTGTCCTATTATGACATTTAACCAAGGTATGCAGATCTCATCACAAGACAATGGTTTTTCTACTGAGGTCTGTGTATCTTAGAAGAGAATGCATTTTCCCCCTGTAAATTTAATTTTTTTTTTCTTTAAGAAGTCAAGGAAACAGGTTTCTTGTCATGATTACAATTTTTATTTATTTTTTTTTTCTTTCAACAATTCCCGTCTCTTATGACAGAGGACAACGTGGAAGAAATGAATTGAGCAGGGATTATGCAATAACTGTTACACCTTTATCTCCTTGTCTGTTTAGCCCGTGCAACATGCACTCTATTTAGTTTTTTCAACATACATAAATGAAAATCAAAATGTCGTAGATCTGACATAACAGTTTGAGTTCATAATGAGGCACATTATTTCAATTTTTTTGTGTGTGTGTCACTATCAGCAAAAAAAACTAGACTTGATGAACTGCTAATAAAGCATAGTCTTGGTCATTACTGCACCCTTGCAGGAGATAAGAACTCTTCTGTATGTTACTGATGCAGTCAAATTTCTATTTAAAAAATCTTTTTACTGATAATTGTACTTTGAGCAGAATTTGTTCACTACATCACCCTTGAATGTTCTTATCCAAAAGTTTGAACGCAGTGAGATGACAAAAAGGGATCTGATGCTTCTGTCTAAGTTCTGCATTACCACAGACCAGTTAAAACTGCCCCTCATGCCACTGATGCAAGTATTTCTAGGTCTTCAGAGCATCTGTGTTTGCCTCAAAGAAATCCAAACACAATAATAATAATAATAATAATAATAATAATAATAATCTCTTACTAATGGAGCGAGGCAGAAAATGAGAACCATCTTCCAGAAAATTTCTAAACCACCAAGGCATGTCAGATTTGGCATGAAGTTGTAGATTATCCTGAAGATTGGGGTTGCAATATCATTTTTTACCAAAATATTGTTGTTGTTTTTTTAAAATTAAAGACATAAATTTGGTTATAGCTTTCTTAAGAGAAAAAGTTGAATATGTGAACTGCTTATTGTAAGCACAGCTGGGAAGAGAGGACAGGAATGAAACTGAAAGTAGAGTTTGACTAGTGCAGCAGCGGCAGTTTTAAAATCGTCTGGAATAGATCCACATGATATAGTGTAAGATCTAGATCTAAGTAAAGAATCTAAAGAAGAAATATGAATAAGAAGAAAAATGATAATACATGAGTGAATCTGATATATATCAAGTGCAAAAGATTCTCTCAAGGTAGAGGCTCATAAGGAACTCGCCCCTTCATTAGCTGACATCATAAACTCAAACCTAGCAAACCATGACTTTCCATCTTCCTTGAAGCAGGCCTATGTAACACCGTTAATCAAAAAAGCATCCCTGGATAAAGAGGAGATGAAAAATTATAGACCAGTGTCTAACATACCGATAATCTCCAAACTCATTGAAAAAATCGTATCGAGCAGAATCTTACAACACCTCGCGTTTAACAATCTTCATACGAACTTTCAATCTGCTTATAAAAAACATCACAGCACTGAGTCTGCTTTGCTAAGAGTTGCCAACGATATCCTCCGTTACATCGATAATAAAAAGTCTGTTCTGTTGATTCTACTGGACTTAAGCGCTGCTTTCGACACCATCGACCATGATATACTATTGGCTCGCGCGCATTCACGTTTTGGCATCGATGGAAAAGCCCTTTATTGGCTTAATGCTTATCTTAAGGACAGAACGCAGACAGTATCCATCGACAATAACAAAGCAACTCCATCTCCTCTAAAATATGGTGTCCCACAAGGTTCTGTCCTGGGACCTCTACTTTTCACCATGTACACAGCACCTGTAGCTGACATTGCAGACCGGCATGGAGTAAATTATCATCTCTACGCAGACGACACCCAGCTCTATGTACCACTTGATAATACGCTTGGGACTGCATCTTACCAAAAGGAGTCAATCGAGAAATGTGTGGTTGAAATTGCAGATTGGATGAACTCTAACAAACTTAAGTTAAATAGTGATAAAACAGATGTGATCGTGTTTGGGACGAACAAAGCTCTTATAGATCTTAACTTTAATAGTGTTCAAATAAAAAGTTCCAGCGTTCCTGTTTCAAGTTCAGTAAAGAATCTGGGATGTTATTTAGACGCAAATTTTACTATGTCTTGTCAGATCAATAACATATGTCAGCAATCGTACTACCATCTTAAGAATATTGGCATGATCAGAAGCTATACAGTCGACACTGCATAAGTCGATGCCGCATAAGTGGAGTTTTATTCAATCGACTTTTTTGGTCGGGCCCGCCCCCTTCCAATAGCAAGTAATAGAGGCCAACGCTTAACTCGATTTTTACATGAGTCGATCTTCGACTGCCCGGCGCCACAAAAAGAAATTAACGTTTTTGTTCACTCCAGCCGATTTTCCAACAACTCGATGTGGTCAGTGTGTGTTGTCAGCACTTGGCTTTGTGCACACACTCTATATACGCCCCTATACCTCCTTAACTAGTTACAACAGTTCCAATGTGGCATTAGAAAGAAGCCTCAGTCCAGATGTGATGATTGCATCATCAATGTAAACTCAACGGGACCTCTCTCTCTCTCTCTCTCTCTCTCTCTCTCTCTCTCTCTCTCTCTCTCTCTCTCTCTGAGTCTCTCTCTACCTTTCAAGTGTCACTGGTTCTGGACCCTGTGTGTGCCAATCAATCTACGCGCGTGTCGGACGCGAACACACACACACAGAGCGGTCCGTTCGCTTTGAGGCAAGGAGCTCATCCCCCGCGCCCCACCCCAATCACCGGGGCTGATTGGCTGACAATGAAATATTTCACTGTAGATCTACATTATCTCTTTGCACTGAGTGGGATGGGCCAGTGTTCACCGGTCTGCCTGGTTTCGCTCTTCCATCCTCACTTCCCCCTTCCCCTGATGTTCCAGAGTGGCTAAGAAAAAGAAAAGCCCAACTCGTACTGGAATGCATAACCGAAAGTAACCAATCGCAATTTAGCGATACTTAGTCACTGTGTCTTAGTAGATCTAGTGTGTACAGCACTCGCTTCGATTAGAACGCTTTCACAACTTCCAATTTCACCAGCTTCAGTCTCTAACTTGCGCTCGCATTGTCTAGATCTACGGTAACATACCAACTACACTAGATCATTTTCCTGCGTTATAGACATCAGAAACCTAGAGTCCCATAAGGCCGCTCGTTTATTATTTTTAATTTAGCCCAGCCATACTACAAATTTACAAGATAACGACTAGAAAACTGACCACCCTCACTTTAAAACACAAGATTGAACTTATCGACGAAGTTGAAAAGAAAACTATGAAACAGAAAGATGTTGCAGCTGAATTTGATGTGCCGGCTAACACTGTCTCCACCATTATGAAAAAGAAGGACCATTATAGGGAACTATACTTTTCTGGTCAGACTGATTCCTTATTTACGCTTATGTTGGAATTGTATTTAAATCTTTCTTTGTATTTTTATTATTATTCTGGGGAAAATAAAATTAATTAAATCATATAACATCATGCTAATAATAAAGATGAAACGAAGAACAAAACAAACTAACAAGATAAAACAACAAAAGAAAAAGACACATAATAATACACGTAGTACATACATGTACACAATCTGATATGGGGGAGGTGCTAAGCAATTTTTTTTCCAACAGGGGAGGTAAGTCAATAATCACATAACTCGATTTTTCACATAAGTCGATCTTTTTACTTATGTCCCCTGGAGATCGACTTAAGCAGTGTCAACTGTATAAATAAAGATACTGCTCAACTTCTAGTCAGCTCTTTAGTAATGAGCAGAATAGACTACTGTAATTCATTGCTTACTGGAGTATCTCTTAACTCAATAACTAAACTCCAGAGAGAACAAAATCAGGCAGCCAGGATTGTATCCTGTGCTAAAAAGCATCAGCACATTACACCTGTCTTAAAAGATCTTCACTGGCTTCCAGTTAAACAAAGAATTGATTTTAAAGTACTGACCTTTGTTCATAAATTTTTTCAAAATACATCTCCTTTTTATATTCAAGAAATTTTAGAACGTCATAGGCCTAATAGAGTTTTAAGATCAAGTGGTAATAATAAACTAGCTGTACCACGATCTCATTCAATGCTAGGCGATAGGGCTTTTTCAATTTACTCTCCCATTAAATGGAATGCCCTCCCGGCATCTTTAAAACTATCTTTTACACACGACAATTTTAAACGAAATTTAAAGACTTTCCTTTTTAAACAAGCCTTTGTGTGACCTCTTTCATATTTTAGGGTCTTATTGATGTCAAATTATATATCTACTGTTTTTATTGTGAAAAATCTGTACGCGCCTAGAGCATTTTATTTAAGGTGATATACGGCGCTTTACAAATGGTTATTATTATTATTATTATTATTATTATTATTATTATTATTATTATTATTATTATTATTATTATTATTATTATTATTCCCAGACATCATTGCATAATGAAGTAAACTTAAAAAGACAAGTGGCCTTATGGCAATATTGAATAAGGTTAGCTGATAAATTTGGAAAAGCCCAATCTATTTGTATTTGAAGTTGATCCCCTTTGAATTACTATCAATTGATTTTATGAATGTGAATACATGATACATTTAGAATCTGTTTTCAGAATGTCTATTGACCATTCTGCACGAAAGCTAGATCTAAGTGGGAAATACATTATTTTACACATAATTTTTCCACCTGCATTGCATTCGTAGCAAGTGTTCAAACACACATTCAGTATTTCATCAGTGTCATTTTGAATCATTTCTATAAATTTTGACAGCAGTATTATATCAGTATCAGTGGACCCCTATGGTTCATGCTTGGAGTGTTATGGACCTGCGCATTTTTGTTCCCATTTGCATTTGAGACAAAAAAAAAAGTTTTCTTAGAACCTTGAATATGCCTAGATTTCTGCCTATAAATATATATATTATCTCACCAACAACATTGAGTTAAGTTTGCCTCATATATGCAGGAAAATAAAACAAAAAAATTGAAAAATAATCATTTGCAGCTGTAGAATCTGTGTAACGACTGTAATGGTGTTTTAAAAAGCTCATGCAAGGAAAACAAAACGCGAAGAAAAAAAATAAAAGATTGTACATGTATCAACTTTTGCGAGGTACTAAACTTTGCAGAGACAAAATGTTGCGTCAAGCTCAGACAATGCAGTAAAGGAGATGAGATTCTAGGTGAACGGCTCTTGAGAGAAAAGCTACAGAAGTCCTATTCATTCGGACAACTTCTAGTAGAGAATGAAAAAAAAAAAAAATTAAATGTCGATTTTTTTTGTGCTGTGGCACCACTTTGGAATTGGAGTGAAAGGAGCGACTCGGACATTCAGACCAGAGTCCGAGGGCCCTGTGTCATCTGTACCGCCTGTCTGATACGATAGAGAACCAAGCTCACTAGGAGTAGGACTGGGGGAGTCTTGGGTGACGATCGTCTGCTGCGATGACGCTGGGGTAGCCCTGATAATGCTGTGTAGAGTGGAGACACCGTCTTCCTCCGGCTCCCTTGGCTCTGAGAATCTTTCTGATTCACTGTCTGCTGAGAACTCTGTTGGAGGAGAACCTAAGTTTGGACCTTCACCTTGTCTGCATAGCTTGTTCTCCACTTCATACTCATAATCATATCCATCTCTTTGGTCAGGTGTCCTCTCCCTCTCATCCATATCATCTCCGCAATCACCACCACCAACGTCGTTGTTATCATAACCATCCTGACAAGACCACTTGGAATGGGTGAGGACAAAGTCAGATTTATTATTTCCCTCTGCCCAGCTAAGGTCATCGTCGGAACTGGAAAAAGCTTGACGGATTCTCTTGGGCTGGTTAGAAATCGCACAAGAGTTACAATTTGTGAATATCTAAAAGTAAAAGAGTAGTTTTTCGCGCCCAAAAAAATTTATAAGCATCATTCTCCTTTGGTTGAACCAAAAATATAAGCTCAAACTGAAACGCTACTGTCCCTGATTGCACTCGCATTCACGGCTGATGCAAGGTGGTGCAATAGGAAAGAGCGCTATCACTAGATTGGAGTCTTTGACGATCATAGTGGTTCAACTTAAAGCGAATGGTTTGAATTCCTGTAAGTCTTTCAATATATTTGGTTCTTTTTATGACTAAGGTGTTTCTAAGTGATAAAGGTGTTAACAAAAACCAAAAGAGAAACTAGATTAGCACTGTACTCTGAGAAATACATTTATTGCTACCTGAATTGATCCCTATGTTTCATTGTGAGCTTGTAATGTTTAGATTCTCTTTACCGTTTAAAGCTAAAGCAAAAATAATGCAAGAACAGAAGATAATATAAGCCAAATTAACACGCTGGAATAGAGCATAGCATAAGCGAATAAACATGTAAGAACAGAAGAAGAAAAAAGCAAATAAACACGCAATAAAATAGGATAAAGTAAGCCTAGTACACACTCAAAAACATAGGATAAAATAAGCCAAAAATAAGCCAAGCAAAGACGCAAGAACAGAGAATAACAGCCATTAGCAAGTAAACACGCAAGAACAGAAAATAACAATCTTAAGCAAGTAAACACGCAAGAACAGAGAATAACAGCCATTAGCAAGTAAACACGCAAGAACAGAAAATAACAATCTTAAGCAAGTAAACACGCAAGAACAGAGGATAACATGAGCAAATGAATACGCAAGAACACAGGATAGCATGGGCCAAGAAAACACGCAATAACAGAGGATAAATAAGCCAAGTAAAATAAGAATCACAATCTTCGCTCTTCTGTCATTCCTTTTTTTTTTTTAAATATGTGAATGAGGTATTCTTCAAAGGGGGGTTGGAAGTGTAAGAAAAGCCTCATCAGTGGACAATTCTACAACTGGTAGAATTTACGATTTTATATGGCTCTCGCCAAAACGAAGTCAAACATGTTCACTTTATAGACTGGCTTATGTACAAATTGATGGGTCCACGATCTGTCAGAAATAGTTGCTCCTAGTATTCTCAGGGTTTTTTGGAGCTTGTGAAGACAGGTGAAATGAAATATGAGGCGCAAGAAGGAGGTAAAGGGGCCGGATTTGACGATATATAGAGTAGATTCGACAGTACAATGTAGTAAAGAATTTGGACAAAATCTTAGCAGAGTTTGACTATACATTGATGTGTGACAGGTAGTGCGTAAAAAGTACAGAATGATAATAATTATGTCAAGGCCTCTGATCTAGTAAACCCTCAGGGTTGTCATAACTTTCTATAATTATGGAGGAAAGTCGAGGTCAATGTGGACCATGACTCACCAGAGGAAACGTCCTTCCGTCTGTCCTCATGGTGATCTGCTGCGCATGTCTGCTGATCTCCGAGGCCAGGTCTGTGCCATCGGAGAACCAGGCATGTTCCAGTACTGTGTCCATACACGGCCGGTCCGCTGGTCTCAATTGAAGCAAACTCTCCAGAAGAAGACCTAGCTCTTAAAGGGTTTAAAAGAAAACACAAAAAAAACCCGGCGACTTTTATTCATTTTCCTTTTACTTTCCGTGCTGTTCGACCAATTGAAAGTGCGTCCACATATAATTATTTGAAAAGGAAGAGGGGGAGGGGGGAGGGGACATTGAACCTTGCACAACAGCCATGGCTGAGATAAGGTTTAAAGATAGAATTTGGATAGACTTAAGACAAACTCTTCATTAAAGTCGTTCATTATTTTGTATCAGTATTATCCCTCAATGACAACGTAAGACCTTGAATTTGTTGGCACTGTGCGAAAGATGAGCCAATTTGTTTTATTGAAACAAGGTTTGTCCTTACATTATAAATTGTTTTTTTTATCCTGAAACCGACATATTTGAATACTCGTAGGCTGGCTTTACACGTTAAGAATCGAATGCAGTCTATCTAATGATCTATTGGTCAGACTCCCCATTGTCGAAGAGGAATTGCAATAAGTACATTTCCTAACTCTATAGAGAGCTTGTAGAAAAGCATGACATAAAAAGCCATTATGGCAATAATTAATCATTTGGATGATTTCGTTGCTCTGTGTGTACTTATAAGAGATGAAGATAAAAAAAGAAAAGAAAATGAAGAATGTAGGATAAGAATAAAAGATGTTTAAGTGAGAAAAAAAATTCCCGTGGTTTTTGTTACATCTGTAAAGGAATAGGAGGAGCTTTTAAAACGACTTTAATCTGAGACCACACAGATAGAAAAGACAGACAAAGATTGATAAAAGCCAACTTTTGTTTTAAAATATAAATATTTATTAATTTAATTTAAAAAATAGCAGAAAATTAACAACAAAAAGAACCAAAAGCGGGGGGGGGAACCGCCTACACACATTTCAGATTCTGGTGGAATTATCCTCTCTCGAAAGGACACTGCCTTTCTCCT
>JAWDGP010003555.1:0-47500 GCA_033675545.1 Elysia crispata
GACCAAGTATTTGGTCTCATGAGGCGAAAATCGTGATTTAACGTTTCAAGTTTAAACATTTCATCGGAAATGCTCATTAAGTGTGGATAAATTCAAAGTACCCGATCGAATTACATGTACGTGTATCTTTGTTACCACTTCCCATTAATGGTTGAACACCGGACATCTGCATGCTGAGGAAGTGGGTACTGCGTTGTCTCTGTTTGAGATTCGCTGTTCAAAAAGGAAGTACGTTGTGAACTACATGTGCATGTATTATCTTGTCTCATATCATTTAGGCTTTGATGGTAACCTGCTTTAAATACGTGTGTGTGTGTGTGTGTGTGCATATATATATATATATGCATCTAAATATTAGATACAGATTTGAATTGTAGATTGGTAAATATCATTTGTACATTCTCGATTTGGGGTATGCTGTAACTATAAGTGTAATAATAATCCACATTCATGTATTTTTATTGTTTCCTCACAAATCTTGCCAATCCATGTATTGAAGTGAGGGAGAGAATGGTCACATAAGAGAGGGCCCTTATTTAGGCTTTATTTATCAAGAAAATGTAACCTTACAGTTGTGTAGTTAAAATTAAAGTTAAAACAAGAGTTGGTTGCTTTGAGGGGATCTACAACTCAGAGATTCCGCTGCATGAGCAATCTACAATGGCACTAAAATCGAAAATAATAATTATTAGTTCGACACTTTGTACGGCAGATTTTTAGGTCAAAGTAAGACCTACAATTGTAGTACAAAAAGAGGATTAGAAAGTAGTGTAATGAATGGAACACAGTGGATTATAGTGGAACGCGCGGGTAGAAAGATCGAGAGCTGTTCTACTCAGACCAGGGAAACGAGTACATGTACATGTAATATATGGCTTTCATGTCGGTTCTAATCAAATCTAATACACCATTGTGAGACAAGAAGAAGAAGCAATCTATAGAGAATACTCCTTTTATTTAAATATATATTATAACGACTGTATGTACTTTTCGAGCAGGTATTCAAGGGAAATCCCTCAAGAATCCCGGGCGGCACAAAGTGTACAGGATTACCGACTAGACGGATCACTTTTCCTTGCTGCCTCACTTCGACTTTACAGTTTACACATTATGACTTTTCCCTTAGTTATATACTTATACTATTAAATCCATCTTTTTTTTCCCAGATACAGTACATACATGTACCATATCGTGCTTAGAAAAAGAATGCAGAAAATGCAATCATGTATAACCTTATGCTTTATTAGCGTTCAACGTTAAGCATTTTTTTCGATGCAATTTTGGAAGACAAAGAGTGCATCAAATCATTTAAAACAACTCCATTTCCTCCCAATTTGAAGCCAGCTCTAGTACAAAGTAGTAGAAAGAGTATCTTTAGATATAGACTCGTGGATTTGTCTTGGGTGTCTCCCTGCGCCATCTAGGTTTTAAGTTTTGTCTTTTGGAATTGGAGATGGGTGTTCACAAAGAATAGACTAATGAACCTTGAAAGCAAGCTTCTGTTGAGAACCATGTTTTGATGAATTGCTGTATTTGTCAATGAGCACTTAGGGAGTGACAGTATGTATATCAAGTAACCCTAGAAAAATAACGAGAACATGTTCCCAAGAAAGGGAATTTTCATTTTTTTTCGGAGTCTCACTCACACAATTTACACCTTTCTACAGTTCTAGTTATACACTGAAAAGCGCCCCATTACATGAACGGTAGTTATTTCCCTTTCTGCACCCTACCAAAGTACAAAGTCCACGTATCATGCCCAAAATCCCCCACCAGTGTATTTATAATTTTCAGTGACATCTTTGATTGCAGAATTGACTTCAGAACAAAATGTAATTGTGTTTGTTGTAACATTACAAACAAACAGGTTATGTGCCTTTTCGGTGGTTATTAACATTTTTTAGTTTTACTCCTTTGTCCTTTTTTGGTTTGAGCCCATAATTTTTTAGCCTAAAAAAATTACACAAATTTCTGTGAAGATGTGCGCAACAACATAAGCAATAATGCTCCTCTTGTACAAGAGAGCTTCACAAGACTTGTCGCACAATCAACTTCCTTGACTTTCACTTTGTCCTAGGCCTAGTCTCATTAAGAAGAGAGAAAAAAAGCAGAATCCAAGTAAAATTTCAATATTTATTATTAATTTCCATTAAAATGAATTTTGCAATTACATGTATTCAAGTAAACTAGGACAGATAGTAAAATGTTACTTGCTGTTTTCTGTGGTGGCATATTAGTACAAAGGTTATGATCATGAGTGAGAGAAATTATGTTCATTGGGTAACGTGTAGGTTGATCTTAAAAAGTACCACACTGCAATCTGAAGTTCTTGTTACAGCGCAGGATTGTTCTTAAAATCTTATTGAGTTTTATTTTAAAGAGCTGAATAACGAAAACAATAGGAATTTTAAAAAGTATTTTGATACTATCTCCCACTTCTATAATGGTTGATTAGTCTTTTTTCACACGATTCTATAGTCATAAATTATGTTCATGATCATTTTGTAAAATAAAATTGTAATCGTGTTAAGAAAGAATGGAATGAAGTAATACATCTACAGCAATATAAACTTTAGCTTCTCCACATAGATCATATACACAGGATCACAAATCTCATTTTTACACATGTTAAAAGATACCTGATAAAGTTGAACACACAAAAAAAAAAATCTACTAGCCTTAATCGTTAAAATTTAGTTCAACCTTATATGAAAAAAAGAAAAAAAGACCAGTAATGGAACTCCTGATGGTATTCAGCATTGTTTAATAGTTTCAATAAGACAGGTGGAGTGGACCTACATAACCAGATATAATAAATTTAGCAAACAAGCATACCCACAGCCTCACAAGTTTTAACCACACACAAAAACCCAAAAAGAAAAAAAAAAGAAAAAAAAAAGGGAAAAAGCACAACTAATCACTCTGAACTCTCAAGCTCAAAAGCCCAACAAATCCTTTCATACAATCTGTCCACACGTACACACTCGTACAATGCCCCTGTTTTCAAACAATGCACACATGTTTAAAAGCATACCTCTGGTAGGCACAGTTTATCTAAGAAAAAAAAAAAGATTGGCACTGTAAAAGCCACCAGCTGGAAATTTTCATTTATTCAAAAATGATTATAGTAAAATGAAGTTGTCATTTTAACACATTCTAAAATGAAGATCAAGATTGGAACAACTTTAACCTGGGGACAGCCCATAACCTCAATACAGCTTTTCTTTCTTTTTTTTTTCCCTTTTGCATAGTTCTAAAAAATGTCACAGAATCATGAAGACCAAAAACAATTTAAAAAATTTCGTCATTGACATAAAGACAGGCCTAAAACATGTTGACAATTCATACATGGATCGTTTCGCCGAGCAGGAAAGAAAATGATGTCTGATCAATTGTGAAATATGCTAGAGAGAACCAGAACTAAATGACTAGTGCTCGCCCGCAAATTAGCCTTCATAGAATTTACTTTCATTTTAAGAATACAAGGCAACATGATGCAATTGAAAAACTATGCAGATACAGAGAAAAAGGTTAACATCAACATCTTCCCAAAAACAAAACAAAAAGGTACCAATTGAAGTATCTATCATGAGAAAAAAAAAAAAAAACAAAGAAAGGGATAAATGGGTCAAAATGATAGGTCTAATAAATTTTTTTGCCAAAATCAGTTTTAAAGTCAATTTGAAATCTATTGCAAACAATATGCAAAAGATGGTTTCAATCTAGTTTATAATAGAAAATGACCAAAAAAAAAAAGACATGACTGACCAGTTTGTCAATTCACACCTGTTTTTCTTTTCTTTTTTTTTTTTTCTGGGCTGTTAATATTTTCCTTAAGGAGTAGCGGTTTGGTGGTTTGGTTTCACAAACACAAGATTAGTAGTGTAGATTAAAAATTTGCACAGAATATGGTCAGCTTGTTGTTTGGGCCAGTTTCCAGCAGCTACTCCAAATGCAAAGGTTGAATGGCGAAACAAAGCTGATCAGTCCTTGGAAGTTTTAATGCCTACAGCCATTTCCTCCTCCATGGCTTTCATCACAGTGACCTGTAAAATAGAATCCAAGAGATAGAGAAAAATAGACAAGTCGTGTATTTCTTAAAGCATTTGAGAGGGGAAAAAAGCAGCATTCCTACAATTTCTCCAGAATAACATCCATGACATAAAGAAGACCAAAGTAAGACATTTCCACCACAATCCTTGATAACTTTTGTAGACTTTTTTCTTCTCCAATCTTCCTTTTCAATGCCCCTGCCCACATCCTTTTTTTGGTTAGTTTAGCTTAAGCTCTTCTTTGAAATATAGTGCCTCCTTGGAAGTTAATATTTTCTCTTCCAGCATTTTTTGCTTGAGCTGCAACATAGAGAAAAGAACTACAGTATCAAGAGTTGTTTTTAAGTTTAAGAGGTCTCTCCCTTGATTTGTAATTTAAAATCACGAGTAATGAAACTATCTAGGAAACAACACTTTTTCAGCTTGAAGTAGTTTCAAATTTCAAATTAGAAACTTAGCAAATCTATAGCTGAACAGCATCCATTCTTTTAGACTCTAATAAAACCTATTAAATCATCTTAAAAATAAAGATATTTGAACTCTGTAAAACGAGGCTAACCACTGCTAGCTGTCATTAGAAACTCAATTCATGTGGCGGCCGCTGGTAGTGTTGAGTAGGTTTATAATAATCCTATGAATCTAAATTGCATAAGCAAACTTCTTGCAATGGAGGAGGTACTTTGAAATGATTACACCCTGGAAACCAAAAGTAAAGCACATCTTTAGATATATGTTGTGAATATGAGCTGTACACAGCATTCTTTTTTCTTTACTTTCTTGCTTCCCGATGAGATACATAAAAAAGTGCCTTTCAGAGTCACTATTCATCCAATTTCAATTAACTTTGGACAGTATGTAGCTGAGACATATATTGAATTCTCATAAAAGAAAAACAGCTTAGCTACAATTGTTCATTTAGTATTTTTGAATACCCTCTGATTAAATCAATAATTTTTCACTCAATTGTCTTCTCCACAGAATCTTTTTGTTATGAAAATCATTCCATGACCTTTAATTCCATATCAAATTTGCCAGTCTTTAAAATTTCTTTTTAATTAAGCGAAAACTGACCAAAAAATATGCCTTTTAAAACTCAACAATTAGATAAACAAAACTATTGCTCACTAGCACTAGTTCTCAAGATAAAGTCTATTACTTCTCTTGGAGCCACAAGTATGCCTCTATCAGTTTGTTACACCAAACCAGTTAATATTCACCCTAGGATCAACAAAGTAGTAGAATTTCATGCTCGAACATACTGGTCAGAGAGCAAAATATAGCAAAAAAAATGGTGATGGTGTTGTTGTTGAGATATAGTTTCCACCACAAAACTATATTTATCAGCAGGAAACTTATGATGATGCTATTACAGTACAACTCGAATCCAACAAACTCTGATTCAAAGAACACCTTGCATTAAAAAAAACAACAACAGAGAACTATCCAATTTTTTCCCTTCTTTTGATTCTTGAAATATCTTGCATCAAATTCACAACCATCCTTGAGTACAACGAACCACAGGTGTTGGCGAACCAAATGAAGAATGCTTTTCTGCTTACAAGTATAGATAACATTCAATGAAAAGGTCTGTTGCCGGCTGCAAAGAAGTATGTACATGTAGTGTGTACGTGATGGGCATCCAATGTATAGGCTACATTATGCCATGCAATACTATGGGTGGGGTATAGTAAAGTATTGACATGGAGGTAGAATGAACAGAGGGGGAATGTAACAGGAGGTTGCAGCCAATACATGGGGAAAACATGATAGAGGATCAAAAAGTAAAAAGCAGTGGTAACGTGGGTAGTGGGTGGATAAAAAGGCAAGGGAGATAATTATGTAGTAATTTGACTTAGGCTGGTTTCTTCTCTTGTGGTGCCTTATGACATGGCCCCAACAAATCTTGCATTCAATGAACTTTTAAAAATGACTAAATTAGTTAATTGGGTCCTAGGTGTACTGCAGTAAGAACAGGCATATGCGACAGCAAGCAGCTCCAATTAATATTGCTAATGAGAGCAGGTTCAAGTGAAAGCAGAAAAACTGTGATGGTGATACTGATTAGAGTAGGAAATGACACCATGTAACTGATGGTTATCATGCTGACTAGCACAAGAAATTAGTGTCGATGAAAGCAAAAAAAATCTGTTGTTGGAAAACCATGAGTGATTGTGCTGAGCCATTTAGGATATGAAACAGTGATGATCAAGTTGGCCAAAGGCTGAAACTATGAGAAACTGGTGAAGGTGAGAGTAAATCAAAGGTGATAATGTTGCCAAGAAGAGAAAAAATTAGTACACTGCTGCTTGATTTATGTGAGAATCAATGAAAAGAGCTAACAGGTGATTGTGCTGCTGATCAGAGCAAACACAGGAAACTGGTGCCGTGGCTATGGATGGTTCTGGTGGACAACAAAGATCACAAAAAAAATTAACTCCTTTGTATCACAGTGGCGGAATGGTAAAAGTACAAAAGCAAAATAAACCATTATGAAAATCAGATTTCTCCAGGCCTATGGACTAAGCAATACATACACTGTTCAATAGGAATAAATAATTTAAGATGCAGCTCTTTTTACCAAAGCCCTAATGAACTAACTTCATGAAAAGAAAATACCACTGACAACAAAGTTGTGTAATAAGTCACACAAAGACTTTATCCTGCAAAAAAATAGCACTTGGTAAGCAGAAACAAAAAAAAAAAACTGTGTATGGTTTTGCTTGTTTTTTTTTTTAATTTAATTAAGTCCCTTCTCTTAGGGTCAGCGCTTTGCCTTAGCTGGAATGACTTAGTTGGGATTGAGTTAAATTTTTAATCCAGAGATTGCTTAACCTAGGGAGACAAAAAGTCACCAACACCTCTGCCTCGTTTATGGGCCAAAATCCAAGAGGACCTTACCAGAAATAATTCTAAAAAATGGCTTTATTAGTTCATAAATGTAAAATTTTATTTTTTCAGACCGTATTAATAACTTATGACAGTTGAATAACAGTTAGCCCACCAACTGTTCATTGGCTTTCATGGATGAATGAGGGCAGGCAATTGTGCCCTTGTGTATGTTACAACATTGAATCACAAGTAATACCGAGCTTTCACACTGATTAAAATGCAGGGAGAAAAGAGCACTTTTGTTTTAGCCAGTGATACAGGAAAAAGAGAGAAAGGCAAGAATATACATGTCAATGCAGGACACTTGGAAGGTTTGAGATTGGTCAACATTAAAACGAATATGAAAGTAAAATAAGTTTTGAAATGAAAAGAACAAAGACAAATAAACTCCTATCAAAGGTTTTAAAAAAGGACAGCTAGTATCCCCTTGCTTAACTTTGAAACAACTTTCAATATACACAAAAAATAAGCAGCATCTTTTCAGTAAAAACATTCAAAAATATGACATGATCTGGTTTTTATAATAACAAGTGACTGTTAAGAAGACTTGTTGGTTATGAATTTCTGGAACCATTGTATGCTTTGATCAGCACACATGGAAACACTGAATCCAACAATAACATTTCAATACTGATTCCAACATTCAGTGCAGTGGTTCTGGCACTAGCACCTTTTTCTTTTTTTTTTTAACTGGACACAAATTTTTACTGAACCTTTGAAATCGTTCAATGCTAACAGAGGAGGCAAGAGTATACACCTAGTGATTAAATTAAAACAAAATTTAATCGCAAACAGTGGCTTATTCTTGCTACTGATTTAACTGATTTCTTCTTTTTGTACTCAGATTAAGATGTTGAATGACCTGTCATAGCTTATCTAAAGCTGCGTAGATTTACGAAAGATCATACGACTGTCTAAAATATACAGAACAATTCTCAGCCCTGAAACCAAGTCATTGGAAACTTTTTACGGTGAAATGACGTCCGCTCTGTTTTATTTACACAATGTATCAAAAGTTAATGCAAGGCGTGAAATGAGGACTGGTGCCCAATTATAAAGGAAGAAATGACTTTCATTCTTTTCTGTTGTGAAAAAAAGTCTATATTTTGACTCACCATTATTCCTTCATCTTTTTCAAATTTTTCAACTATTTCCTTGCCAATATCTGATTCAGGCACTTTCAGGTCATCACGAACTTCGCCAGCATCGTCCATTAGTGAAAGGTAGCCATCAGTGATATTCACGAGCTGAAATAATTTTTAACATCAATTAGCCACTTAAAACAAAAGCTCAGCTTTATTAATATTAATAGAACAAATACTGTAAAGTTCACAAAGGAACATGTCAGAAATCAAAACACATCAGCAGAAATGCAAGGTAGTCACCATTTTCAACAAAAATTTTGGGAAAATATAGCTCAATGATGAACAACTTATCATCTTGTTATTTTCCTACTTAATGTACTTTTGATTTCAGCCGATTATGCTGTTCCCAAATAGTTATCTGTTAATGCCTTGTAAAAGGCAGCAATAATTTTTTTTCTTTGAATCTCTTTAGACAACATTATATTTCTAAACATCCATCAACTAGATCTAGATCTAGATTTGTAATTTTTTGTTTTGGAAAAAAAAACTCTCACTGGATCTAGGTCAGTTTTTCTATAGATCACAGCTTCACGAACACTGTTTAATGGCCTAGTTACTGATATATTAAATACCAAGTACTAGATTAAATCAGTCTATCTTTAAAGATTCTTATTGTCTAATTTCCTTACCACAAGACCTTTTACAGGCTTTATTCCAAAAATGATTACAAGCCAAACACCAAAATAGTGACCTGATGGGCTCAACTTCTTCGATTAATATTAACATCTCAATGTATGACTGAATTTCATACCCATAATTTTTTTCTTTAAAAATGATTTGAATGAATTTTGCATTTTTTTTTCCTCTGGCTGAAGTCTACACCATTTAAGCTTTCTTTCCATGTATAGTCTTCAAAAATACAAACCTGATAATCTGTACGTTTCACATTGGGAACAGACATGTTGTGAGTAGATGGGCATATATCCTCATACTTCTTTCCAGTAAACAGATCAAGACCAACCATGTGGACCTAAATAAAACAGGAGTGGAAAATAAAACTTCATGAATAGAATATAGTTTATTCATACAAATATGAAAAATTATCAAACCAACTTTTGTCTATGCAGGAGACGAAAAATATTAAAGCCCTAAAACCTATTTAAAAAAAAAAAGCTAGAGTTTGAGAGATGTGAGTGATATCCCAAAAGGTGGGGTGAAACATTATAATCCTTCTATGGACACCAAGTTGTAAAGCACTTTCTTATGGAGATTGCACAGGAACTTACACCATACAGCAGACTGACATGGTAGCATTGGAGAATGGGAAATCTTTTTCAAACTAAGGTAGGCAGGTCTTGTGGTTGATAGCTATGCGTCTACACCCTGATAGACAAAATTTGTCAGTCTTTAAGTAACCAGGACAGTAAGAAAAAATAATTCATTCACTTGCAACACCAATTCCTGACATAATCTAGGTTGCTGAGTCGTAGTTTTATCTTTGACAAAAAGTGCGAGACTCGGTGAAGGGGAAAATCAAGAAATGAAGTAGATAAAATCCTCTTACTACTTTGATGAGGCTTTCATCATCTCCTTAACTACTTGATTATTCATGCAATTCACATTAATCGCTATTTGGAAGTTCGGGAAAATGCAGCCGCTATAATTATAAACAAATTCGATTAGACTAGATGTGAAATGCTACTCCTTTAGTTGAATGCTTTGGGAAATCAGTCACAGTAATTACTCAGCAAGGTCAATGGTTAAACTAAAATGACTGTTTATACTGAATAATGACTGCAATAATCAGCTGGACGGGAATGCTTCAAGATAATTCTAAAATATGAAACCCTGCTGCATTAAAATTGTTATGGCTTCTCTTTCACATGCCCAAGCTTGTAAACAAAGCTTCAAAACTCCACTTTACATCCCTCAATCTTCAGGATTTTTAGGGAAAACCGATGAACTTCAAAATTACAATACTTGAATAGTTATTTGGAATGTTCCGTTATATATTATAAAAGATGCCTGCACTTAGTTATACTTTGAACACAAAAATCATGAGAAATGAAATTTACATCGCCACAAACGCTGACTTTTAAGCTGTAATTGTATCATCACCACTGCAACAACAGCACTTAATTATTTATTTTAATTTATTGGCAAAAGTAAGACGAAATTAACTGTGCTTGATGACTGATTTGACTTAAGCACTCAACTCATCAAAAAATTGTTTTGAGGGATTGCCCACATGGAAAATGAAGGCTTAACTGCTAATGCCCGATAACGGTAAGAAAGGAAAAATCTTTAAAGAAAAAAAAAAGAAAAAAACCTTTGCATGTCCATGTTTTCCAGTCTTGGAGGTTGACATTTCTACAATCTTGCAAGGGCGATTTTTCAGTACCACAAAGCCATTTTTCCTGAGAGCGCTGCACTGTTGAGGATAGGTCGTAGAAGCCCCTGCGTCAGCACCCTCGAATGTCTCTTCAGGATCAACATCTGCCATTTTTTCAACGAGGGAACTCTGAGGAACAAATTTTTGTGATGAATTGAAAAACCGATGAAGTTCTATCAGATCTTGTTGTATTAAATTAATCAGAAGTTGGCATATTGTGTTAAAAATTGGACATGGCAGATTTGAAATGCTAAATGTAATAAAAACTGATCTTTTTTTTAACCGACAGACAACTTGCGCCGGGTGCATGGGACTAGGCTACAGTTAGGTGGGACCGGGGAGGGATCAAAGGATAGGCCGCCTGACGACAAAATGGTTATACACAGTGAAAGGGAGAGGTAAACGTGCTTGTTTGGGGGAAGAAAAAAAAAAAAAAAAACAGGCACTTGATCTTGATTAAAACTTAAGATCTGTGAATGAGATGAAACAATATTCTTTTCTTTTTAGTTACTTTCTTACAAATTTCATAAGAGAACATTTTCTTTCTCTAATTCAGGACTTATTGTTCGAAGAAAACATTATTTCAAACTAGTTCAACAAAAAAGTAGAAATAAGGGTAAACACGCAGATATCGGTCCAACTCACATAGAGAACTTATTCTTTTGCCTCGATTAATGCATTTTTGATAGTGAAAGTCATCACAATTATGTAATTTAAAAAAATGTAAAAATAAAATGGGATTAATTATGACAAATGAAGGTTAATTTGTAGAATCGGACCAACTTTTGCTAGAAAGTTATGTCCCTTGATGAAATGAACGCATGCTAAGCAAGATAAAGAGGGAGAAACCAATGCCAATATCTTGAAAAAATATTCATTTGCGCAAAATGAGAGCTGCAAATTCGTATTCAGCACATCCAAAAACATTTTGAACACAACTTTTATGAATCAAATCGGGGTTGGTCCAATACTATAGTTTCACCCAAATGAAGACCCCCACCCCACTCCTCATCTAGATCTGTGTCCTCATTTTCACAATCAGAAAGTAGTGCTCTAGATTTCGGAATTGTGCTGAGAATGCAGAAGAGGGCTGAGGTAGAGGCTGGCTGCCCGTGTCAAGCACAAGGGAAGCAGGCAAATGCACGTGTGGACTGGTATAAAGAACTGGGACAAACATCAGTAAACAGTGCAACACAAAAATGCTTCTATCGTGGAAAATATTTATTTGCAACGAATAAAACTTTCATCTTCGTGTTCAGCGTATAAAACTCATTAAGAAACCCCCAATTTTAAAGGTTAAACAAAGTTAAGCCAACATCTGCAAATTTACCGAAATAAGAAGGGAATTCAGACAGAATCAGTAAGGGAAAATGTATGAGTTTAATGAATTCATGCTTTTGAGGGACTTTTGTTCAATCTAATCGTGTTCTACTGAATTATATCTAAAACAGTAAAATGAAAATAATACACCAAATTCAAAATAGATATGAACTTTTCAGAATGGGTCATCTATTTGTACCATCAAATGTACATAAAAAGTAGCCAATTATGTGCATTACATTCAATGGAAAGTATTTGCTATCCGTAGTCTTTTCCCAATGACCTGATGGGTCCTAGAGCGCAAAAGAACTTTTTCGGTAAGGGAGATGGGAAGCATCAGTTGGGATTTGGACCTCATGCTCCCTGAATCAAGAGCACTACTAACTAGGCTATCTGGCACCTCTCTTTCTCTCCCCAAATATATGCCTACTGGTTCACATCGCACAAAACCCAGGCTTCTCATAGCCTAGCACGCTACTTCTACCACCAGAGTTCATGCCTAGTACCTATGGCAGAACAGTGCAGACTGTCTTGACACACTGTGTCTTCTATCCTGTGATCCCAGAAGCGAAAAACACTATGTCTACTGTCTACCACTCGTGTTCCTGACAGCGTTACCAGACCTACCACTCTCTAGGGAAAGAAAATCTGAATGACTCGCTTTATTTTGCATTTTACAGCATATATTACTAAACACATGATGCGGTCTTATTCTGATAAAAACAAGGTTTATTAGCTTGTAGTTCTTCCATGGTGAAAATTTTTAACTAATCTAAAGATCTTTTTTTCCCATATTTCTTTAATTTTCAATCAATACAACATTTTTGACTCAATAAATTGGGTGGCATTGGCATTATGCAGCTTTTGATGAATTCACACAGAGCAGAGCTGCCAACCTTGCTCCTGTGGGAATTACAACTTCAAATCAAAAGGTTGATTCATATGAAAAGGAGTACATGTACTCCTTACCGAAAGGGTATAAAAAAAAAAAAATGACAGATCAGATGCTATATATCTGAGCCTGGATAATTTTTCTACATGATTATTGGCATTTCTCATACTTGACTTGGAAAGTTAAAAATCTTACAAATTTGCTAGATCCAGCTGTTGAAAACTTAACCAGATATTTCATGGGGAGCTAATTGACAATTATTAAATTGTTTTAATCTTGAATTTTGTAAATAATCTAATGAATGTAGGCTAATCTACTCCATTGTTCAATCACTTCATTGAGAAATGAAGTGAAAATGAGAATCACTTCATCAATAAAAGTACACAAATTACTAGATTTAGATCTACATTGGATAAATTATATCAAAATCATAGATCTTGTGCAGATTATAAAGCTTGCATCCAAATTAAGACTCCAAAGAAGAAATCTAGATCGGGTTTTTACTTTTTATAGACCTTTAATTACAGAGTCTTTGTGTCCTGTCATCTTGATCCACTCTAGTTCTACTTAGGATTTGTAATCGATCTTGGTAACTGACAAAATCTAGAAAAAGCTGTCCTGTTGTAGGAACTAGTCAGAAGATAAAATAAGAACAATCCTATGCTGGAAATAATGACGCGATCTGGATGTGCAGATAGAGAGGTGGTAAAACGCAGACGAATAAATGATGGAGATAACTCCGCAGAATCAATTTTCGGGGAGGTACAATTAAAATAATAGGCCTACCTATTTCGATACAGCATTTGTTTTAATATATATATAATTAAGAACCAATGTCGATGTCAATAATATTTATTCTTTTGCGCAAGCTTTCGATCTTGTAATAAAAAAAAACTGAAATGTTTTTAATCGTGGAGGTGAAAACTTAGTACGGAAAAATTCAAAGTAATTCTGATTAAATCGGGATGAATGGCAGGTCTACTTAACACGCTGTTCACCATCGGCTTTTTTATAACTCTTTGAATCCGAGCGGCCGCAGAGTACGGCAGATCTAGTCTCAGTTTTGGACGAGCGGCCACAAGATAAGACTCTTTATAGAGGCTTTCATTTTATCGCCAACTATACAAAGTGAAGTGAAAGCGACTTACATCGACTGAAGACACTTACTCTTCAAAATTGCGCCTGGAAATGAATTTAGATCTATATAATATCTATTCATAATAATTACACTGTAAGGAAATAAAATTAACAACTCATGTACTGTAAAGCGCTTCCTTTTAAGGCCTCCGTCCAAATGTGAATTTCGGGCACTGTCTCAAAGAGCTATATGGCGGATTCCACGAAAAGGGGTGAAGAAGGTCGTTCCAAATTAAATGCCTTTTATTTCAGACTTTTAATACATTTATGACTCTGATTTATGTTATTATCATTCTTGACAATGTTAATAAACTACCATATCAAAATAATTCGGTTTTGACTTGTCTATGTATTTTTTTTAATTTTTTTTGTGTTCCGATTGTCAGAAAATGCGTCACACAAAATGTCCCATATTTACTATCACAAGGTTCGGGTGACTGCTGTGACTAAAAAAAGAACCCGAACATGATGCCTGGTGGTTTCTTTGTATTCTTAAAAGTGTGCGCTTTGTCTACAATCATTTTGAACCGATCGAGTCCCTTTTTCTTTGTGTGAGGGAAATCGGAAAACCCCTATGACGTCAGCGTATTGTGCGTCGCCTTGAAGCATTGGCGTTCGGAACCACTTTTTTCATCAATATCGGGTCTTTATCGCGTATAAATAGTAGACTCCATTGAGAAATATATAACTATCGGGAATAAATCGATTTTAGCCCTCCGATATAATTTTTAACTGCTTCAGACTAAAAAAAGAATACACCATACCCTATGTGTCGCCTCGTTCTGACTGTCGGAACTTCCATTGATGTTTCACTTTCTCGCGTCACAAAGGCTATTGATACGGATATTTTGTTCTACAAGAGCTCTAGTGTTGCTACTTTGATTTTACGTTAACGGATCTTCTTTGTGAGGTTTGTAAAGGTGAATTTGTAACGTATTGTTAATGTGTGTCGCCTAACCATCGGAATCAGCGTTCAGAACCGCAGTCTAGATCTAGACTTTCGGAGGTCTTCAAACCATATATACTCACTTGCTGTACGCCTCTTATGGCGCCAATATGAAAAACAAAACCCGTTTCAACATAATTGAATGGCTTTTGACGAAAAGAGTAATTTAATTGCACCTGATCTGAAGTTCATCGGTTTAAGACGAATTCTTTATATTTTATACGAAGGTCAGAATCCCGACACACAGGAAGTTCCGATCATCTGAAATAGCGACATATGTATATATTGTGAAATACCTTTTTATATTAAATTATTGTTGTTCTTGACTTAAATGACTAGACTTGAATAGTTTTAGTATTGTTCCAATGATATTTTGATGTATTGGTGCAAAAAAAAAATACTGCCGTAGTGTTGAAGATACATCCTCATTGACAAAATCAACCTGCGCTGAAGTTTTATTACACATGAGATAAGGTGCACCATTTTTGTTGTAACTCGACAATAAAAGATCTCTAGGTCTTAAAAATTACATACTTGAATTCAGCTTTAAATTCCCTTTCTTTTGATGTATAATATGTGCGTGTTGTTGAAAGTTGAAAATTTTATAATTTTGGGACAATCTTGATCCATGTTCGTGGAATCCGCCAAACAGATCTAGCTTACCTTTTCTAAACGTTTTTACAACTTCTTTTAACAACTTATGGCCCAAAATAGACTACCTTTTGTGTTAGATTTTTCAACAGATTTATTCTTCCTTTTGACAAATAGGCCTAATCATTTCAAGTCCTATACTATAACTTTGGTATCTAGATCTTTGAACTTTTAAACATAGCCTCGATCTAGATCTAGATTTCTATCACTGATCATAAGAGTTTTTAAGACTAGAATTTAGATCTCGACGTAGCCTACATCTTATTAATCTTTACGTTGATAATATCTAGACCTAGAGATATATTATAGGATGACCTAAACGACTCCCACCTTTAGAACCAGCAAAGTATTTAGCAAGGCACCTTTGTTCTAAACCTAAAACTTATCTCAAATGTAAATTCAGAATCAGGCGAGGGACGTAATCATGACAAAGCTGTCCATGGGAAGCGAAAATGAAGTTCTTCGACAGAATTTCCGTTTTACGTTTAGAACATCTAAAGCTTGTTTGGTGTGTGGTAGATGTTTAATTTTAAGATATACAATATAAATTAAATGATACGATGCCTAGAATTCTTTAAAAGTAAATGAAAGGGGGGAAAAGTCTTCTTACTTTCTCTCACGTGCAAAACAACCAACAAACCGGTGAAGGAAAGGACTGACGCATGCGCTGCAGCACTGGAAATACCATACACATCGCTATCGACGTGTAGCGCCATCTGTGATTCGGGTAAGAGTGAATTTATCTTGTTTCCAATAAAAATGGGGATCTGTTCAATTTTGTTAGCTACTACTATTTAGGTAACATTATTTTGGTTACAGAGAAGGCAAGTGGAAAACAATTATAGAGGCTGGTACATACGAAGCTATCTAAAGATGAAAGTAATTGGTTAACAAATGAATAGAATAGAAGAAGCAAATCACAAAGTCGAGACCGACAAATAGGACGCAAGACGTAAAAACACAAGAAAGAACAAGCGATATACATGTACGTGTATCCAACCCTCCCAAGGCACCCATCGCAGTGTCGAGACATGCTAACCACAGAGTCATCCTCATTTAGGCCTGCTTATGTTTTTTGTCTAAAGCGAGTTAATCTCAACCAGTTAATCTCATGTATTATTTATTTCCTGGTCGAATGAGTCATTGTTTATTCTTATAAGTTTGTGTGAATTTATAATGGAGAAACGAATTCCCATCTTTTTCAATATATGTTGAGCTCTGTGCAGTGCTTCATAAGCTGCGACTTGAAAGCTGTTAGCTCAAGATGAGGTGCTAGAGTCTACAATTTTTTTACTTTTTTTTTTAAACGAAATTCTAGGCAAGTGATTCTACGCTGCAAGAAGTCGGTTTATCACCTCGACACCTTAGACACGAAGCAGCCTTTTGACTGTGCCTTTTTTTATATATATATTTAACCCATTGCTAATTTTATCCTTATCTATTCCTTGTTGTCTTTTTGTCCCTAATTTGTGAGAGTGATTTCCTGATTGTCGTCCTAATAGATTAGTTCTTGAACAAAGACCATTAAATTAACTGTTGTGTCTTATAGTTTATCATAATACTTAGTTGATAAAAATTTACACTATCATAATAGTACGGTATCATATCAATAACTCTGAGAGATTTTTTTTTTTACTTGTAACACAAAAGAAAGGTCGCTAATATTATTTTTAAATGCTCTGCAAGTATGATTTAATATTTAATCGAAACACCACCTTCTAGTACGTATGTATGTATGTATGTATGTATGTATGTATGTATGTATGTATGTATGTATGTATGTATGTATGTATGTATGTATGTATGCATGCATGTATGTATGAATGTATTATGCTCCTTGATTAATTGTCGAACATTGTTTTCGTGTATATATTGAGAGAGAGAGAGAGAGAGAGAGAGAGTGGGTACTACAGAGAAAGAGGAGAGAAAGAGGAGTGTGCAAAGCGGTGGGGGAGGGGGGGGGGTAGACATCAGAAGAAGAAAGAGAAATATATTGTTTATTTTGCGACTTATTGATTGGCGTACGTTTGTGCTATTTCAAATTAAGTGATGAGTGTTTCCTTTCCGTCCTCTATTATTCATCGAGTTCTGTATGTTGACTTTTGTCTAATGGATTCTCAAAAATCTTGTTTAAAAAAATTCTTTCAAATCTCAACCTTACCTCCGTGAAGGAATAACTTGCCAGATATTTTGTATGTACATACTATTGATATCACACCTCTTATACCAAATGAATGTTTAATTTTCATTTGAGGAGCTGGTAAAAAAAATTTTTCGAGCCTTTTTAAGCCTTTCAGAGGCTTTAAATTGAGTCTGACTAGCCTCTTTGTCCTGTACATTTAGATTTCTTTTAATAGGGTCTTAGAAATTGCATAAGCCTATATCTTTAGAACATGATAGGAGTGCAAGAGGGTTGTCAAGTCATTCTCAGCGGAAAACTCACATCTCTTTCTCAATTCAGACAGCATCCGCCAAGACTTCAAACTCTCATCAACAATATTCGTCTTTATGGTAGACTAGATCATGAAGATCCAAAAAGGGGCTGCTCACAAAGCAACTAAAAAATCTGGACGTTGCCTATGACATAAGCCTTCTCTCTCTCTCTCTCTCTCTCTCTCTCTCTCTCTCTCTCTCTCTCTCTCTCTCTCTCTCTCTCTCTCTCTCTCTCTCTCTCTCTCTCTCTCTCTCTCTCTCTCTCTCTCTCTCTCAGGCAATAAGATGCACAAGAGAAACTGTACCGTTTTGTTGAGAAAGCTGAAAAGTCTCGTCTCTAAAAATTACTAATTAACAGAAGACATAAGTAATTAGATAAAATATCAAACAGGAAGAGAAGGTCAGCATCTAATAAATAAATATTAAAGATGTCGACAAAGTCGTTTATCTGGGTTGTGTAGTCATGGGAAATGGTGAGATAGATTAGGACATCAATTCAGAATAAATAGAGCTAGGCATAGTTAAAAAAAGCTAAGCTAGTCTGGGCATTGACTTTCTTCTCACAATAAGCCACAATTTTTTTTATACTAATGTCAAATCAGTTAATCATTAGAGATACAACTCAGAAATGTGACATGTAACCAAAGCCAACACTCACATACATACGCTTCAAACATGGCTAAAATTTCTCTTAAAGAATCTACAAAGAAGATCTCCATAGACATAGAAATAAAGAAAAAAGAGTTGGTGAAAGGTAGCCCATACCCTTTAAATGCGAATATTAATTGTAGTAACCAAACAACAATGGGCGGAACTCTCAAGAGGGGCAAAAAGTTGGTAGGCATAAACAGACTTGGTGCAGGGGCATCAATGACGAGATAAACGATGAAGGACCGACATAAACAGACTTGGTGCAGGGGCATCAATGACGAGATAAACGATGAAGGACCGACATGGACAGACTTGGTGCAGGGGCATCAATGACGAGATAAACGATGAAGGACCGACATGGACAGACTTGGTGCAGGGGCATCAATGACGAGATAAACGATGAAGGACCGACATGGACAGACTTGGTGCAGGGGCATCAATGACGAGATAAACGATGAAGGACCGACATGGACAGACTTGGTGCAGGGGCATCAATGACGAGATAAACGATGAAGGACCGACATAAACAGACTTGGTGCAGGGGCATCAATGACGAGATAAACGATGAAGGACCGACATGGACAGACTTGGTGCAGGGGCATCAATGACGAGATAAACGATGAAGGACCGACATGGACAGACTTGGTGCAGGGGCATCAATGACGAGATAAACGATGAAGGACCGACATGGACAGACTTGGTGCAGGGGCATCAATGACGAGATAAACGATGAAGGACCGACATGGACAGACTTGGTGCAGGGGCATCAATGACGAGATAAACGATGAAGGAACGACATAAACAGACTTGGTGCAGGGGCATCAATGACGAGATAAACGATGAAGGACCGACATGGACAGACTTGGTGCAGGGGCATCAATGACGAGATAAACGATGAAGGACCGACATGGACAGACTTGGTGCAGGGGCATCAATGACGAGATAAACGATGAAGGACCGACATGGACAGACTTGGTGCAGGGGCATCAATGACGAGATAAACGATGAAGGACCGACATGGACAGAACTGAAGTGGCGAGGATGATGGAAAAGAAGATCTGGCTGCCTTGGGTTGATTCTGGAGGGAAAAAAAAAACAAGTTATAGTAAATCAAGGAGGTTGGGCAAGGAGATATTAATGAAAAGAAGTGTAAAAGCTTAATGAGTGTAATTCATACAATATTTTGATTTTCATTGAGGCTAACAATTCTTCATTCTCATATATGTTTTGACTCCTACTCTTTCTTTGGTGTTTGTTTTCTTTTTCTGTTTTTTTTTTTTTTTTTTTTTTTTTTGAAACAGATACAAAATTATCTTAATAGGAATGACGTAAAGAGCTATTTTGCGACTACTTGCAGAAACTTTGCATATTACTACTTTGAGGCAAAATTAGAAAAAAAAAAAAAAAAAACGAATCAAGGGCATTATGAAAGCACAGAATTAAAAATTAACCCGACAATTTTTTTCAGAGTAACTCAGCCCTGGGCAAGATTATGAATATGGATTAAGACTTTAAAATAATTCTCTAGTAATCGTCAACTGTGATAACGGAGTAGTAGAACACATGATTATCTGACCGATAGTTCCTGGCTCAAGCTTCTTAAATTGTAATTAAAGGGAAAAAATTAATTTGTTATTCTTTTTTAGTCGCCCAATTCCATCGCCGTCATGACAGTTTGATGTTCCGCCCATGCTTTTTTTTTTCAACGCCCCCTCTCCCCTCACATTCCACTCTAAGTGATGAACAAGCTCCCACTTTCAAGGTCTGATTATTGTTGATACCTTGTTAAACAAAGGGCTGGAGTTGACCAAAACATTTATAGAGTCGTCACATTATTGATTTTAGGCGTATACATATTATTATTATTTTTTTTTTGTATCATTGTGCTTTTTTTATATAATAAACGCAAATGTTGAACGCAATTTCGAGAAGCTAACCTAAAATCAAAATTTCTCTCAAAACACTCCACTTGTTCACGAAAACTCAAGATAAAAAATCTATTGAAGCTATGTTCTATTTTGGTTGCACAGCAGCTTGCACTGTACCAGAGAAATAGAAAGAGGAGACAGGAAGCTCCTGATTAGCCTTGGCAATAAAGTTCGCGATCGTAAACTAATTAATTCAGCCTCAGACTAGCCACAATACCACTCTTATTTATGAGACCATGCGTCTGTGTGTATGTCTTTCTGTCTGTCTATGGTACATGTAATAATTTTTTTTGCAGACGCTTTGAGGTATTGACAAAAATTTTTTTTATGGAAATGGGCGATATCATCACAGCGCTTAATACATAATTATCAAAATTCACTTCCATTTATGTCTGAAAGAGCGAGAGCGAGAGAGAGAGAGAGAGAGAGAGAGAGAGAGAGAGAGAGAGAGAGAGAGAGAGAGAGAGAGAGTAAAAGAGACAGGAGAGGGAAGAAAATGTAAGTAGAGAGTGTGTCTTTGAGAGGGGAAAAGAGAAATCAGTAGAGACAGAGTGAAAGAGACTGAGAGAAAAAGTGAAGGAGTGAATTAGAGAGGCAAAAGAAAAAGCAGAGAGGAGTTAGATGGAAGACAGAAAGAGCGAGAAGACACAGAAACAAAGAGAGGCAGAGAGAGGGGAGGAGGAGGTTTGAGGAGTGCGACAGAAAGGCATAATAGATAAAGACGAAGACGCAGGATGACAGAAAAAAAAAATTGACAGACAAATTAATGGTCAACATTCAGGGAATGAGAGACAGAAGCAGAGACAGACAACAGAAATCAAGTGAGATGGACAAATAGAAAGAGATAGAGAAAGATGCAAACAGAGACAAATATGGGAACTGAGATAGATAGAGCGCAAAGCTAGAAAAAGACATCAATTAAGAAATAAAGGGTGATGGAAAATAATAGTTAGCTAAAGACAGCTAGAGAGACCGAAATAGAGAAAAAAAGGGGAGGGGGAGAGGGACAAGGAGGGAGGGAAGGAGAGAGAGAGAGAGAGAGAGAGAGAGAGAGAGAGAGAGAGAGAGAGAGAGAGAGAGAGAGAGAGAGAGAGAGAGAGAGAGAGAGAGAGAGAGAGAGAGAGAGAGAGAGAGAGAGAGAGAGAGAGATTCTTTTGGCACTGTTTACCGATGCCAGTCAAGAAATCTCCACCAGAGAGTGTACATATCTCAACCGACAAGCGATTGCATCTCGATAGCACTGCTGTGAAGGAGCGCCATTTCTTCTTTTTTTTTTTTTCGTTCCCACGAATATGCCATTTAATCAGAGACAAAACCTAGACAGACTTTATGATTTTAAATCTGTCAAGATCTAGATAATGTTTAAACTCCACCTGTTAATTGCTCAAGGTCAAGATATAAACCTTTGTTAACATTTTTATTTTTAACCGTTTCTGAACAGTGATCTCTGCATTTTTTTTAAAAAACGAACTCGGAAGCTTGGGCTATCGTAGTCAGACTTTTAAGGACAGTAACTCTCGCTGAAATTAATTTTATTAGAGAAATCTCTTGGAACCCGATTTCTGTATGCCTGGATAGAGTGTACGATTACTCAAAAAAATAAAAAACGCAGAAGTCTTATTTGTTATACTTTTGAAATAGTCGAGTCCAAATTAATCATCCTGAATCTTGCCCACAGAAACGGATCAAGGCTAAACCGAAAGTAAACATAAACTTTGGTGTTCGCATGCCAGCTAGTGACATAACAACGATTTTTAATTGAATCGCTGCTAAATCAACAGATCTTTATTTTGTTAAACCAGCTTGTCTGCAGTAAAAATTTATAGGTTATCCACTTCTCACAAACTGTAATATAATGGCGTATTGTGCGAAAATGAAGTTGATTGGACCTGTAGGACTTCCATCTCTGAATGTATGCAGTTCATGTTCCAAGCTTTTCTTGCTAAGCCTAAGGCCATCTCATACAAAAACCACAACACAAGCACATAACTTTGGTACTTTGATAAATAAATTGAGGCAGGCAGAGTTAAGCCTACCATTGTCTGCTGCAAGATTACCATTACCATATAAAGCACAGGTAAGTTTAGGGTGTAGACTAGAAATCTAGGTCGAGGTCTATAGACTCTATGTAGCCTACCATTTGTAAAAAAAAAAAATAATAATAGGATCAGAACTTAGGCTGTAAATCTAGAATTAAACAAAACAAAAAAACTTGTAAATATGTTGACCATTATCTCTTATTGTCGGCTAGAATCTATGCAATGTCCTTCAAAAAGTTTGAAGAAATACTATACTTCTGATGGAGATCATCTAAAGTAAAGGGCAACTTCATCTCCACCGCCTTCCTTTTTTTTAAAAAAGGGATTTAAGCAGGACTGTAATATAAAAAAAAGGAAAGAGTTCCTTTTAGGTACGGACTAATTTACACATTTCTGAATGTTAGAAATGGCCAACGTGCGGGGGGGCCAAGGTGCTCGATCCAACTTTTATAAGTGCAAAAAAAGAGGTCTGTGCCGACTCTTAAAGACTAACGTAAGTTTAAATCATTTTATAACACTAGGCCTAAGTTCCAAGTAGGAAACACACTATAGGGTTGCCACTGTTTCTTCTATGTAAAAAAACGTCCGTACCTAAAAGGTACTCTTTCCAAAAAAAAAATGTATCAAACATGTACTTTTCTTTATGATCTCATTATATTGCTTCGGACACAAACATACACAAAAAGAAAAATGTAAGAGATGATGATTGAATTTTACAAAAAAAGGGACCAAACTTCTTTGTCAGTTTAAAAGCACTAATATAGATCTGCAACTTTTCAAATCATTTGTTATACATTGTGTTTCACTCAACAATAATTTTAAAAGGCTTGGTTTCCAAAGAATATTAAGAATCTTGTGAGGGCATAGGGTCACTCAAATGATTTGAACAACACAGGACTAAATAGTGTTATTTAGGAGCCCACCTCCACCCCCCCACCAAAAAAAAAACAAAACAGAGTTGGCCAGATCCAAGAATCACAGTCCTTTGATTATTCCCCTATATTGAAATCAAGAAATGAAAATAAGTAAACACAGACTGATGAGCATTTAGTGAAGAGTGATGGAGGGATAGAAACTGACAAAACATGAAATAACCTGGCGCAGGATAAATTTCAAAAAAGGAAGTTTGTTGGTGCTTTAATGGGTTCTAGATTGTATTTATAATCATGCTGCAGCTAAAAACTTTTCTGCATCTTATGATTTTGAGCTAAAAAAAAATCAGTTTGTAGTCTTCTTAATCCTATAATAAAGGATGTAGCTTTAATATCTTTTTCCACACAGACCTTTGCACTCAATGAGTAAATTCAATGATTTAGTTGTAAACAGATTATTGCAGTGCTGTGAATTTTACAAATTTAATGCACTGCCTATTGTCAAATAGCAGTTTTTTCATACAAGTCAAAAGAGGAAATAGTGTGGTTAGAGTAGAAACCGCAGCCATCAGACCTTGATTTAAGCTCTCTCATCACTGTTCATAATACCCAATGTTATGAATGTAATTTTTTTTGTATTATCACAGCAATAGTGTTAATTAATGTAAAAACTAACAGTGAAAAATGTTGTAGAACTACAACAGATTTCACTCACAGTAAATATATTTTAAAAAATTGTACTTGAATATTTCCTATATTTTCAGCGAAGTGGGTGTCTCAATGGAATCCAGTCCACAAATTCTTCGAAAATTTCCCTGTTCAACTCATGTTCCCAAATGTTTTCAACAGAGCAGGGAATGCAGAATCAAAATCCTCCAAAGAAAAAGTCTAGCACTCAATCAAAAAAGAGTGTAAGTAAATTTGTGTTTTTTGCCTTTTAGAGGAAAAAGAATATTTAGTAATGTCTGCTTTTTGCCTGCCAACTGCAAAAGAAATATTGGACCAAGTTTGTGATACAAATTTAAATAGCATTAATTTATTAAGACTCATTCGTGTAATGAAATAGATTTTCATTGAGCTATGTAATATTAATCTGAAAGGTTGCAGACCTTGCCTGAATATAAACTCAATGTGAGAATTAGCTGGTATGTTTGACGTCTAGCAAAAATTTTGACAGATGAAACTAAATATCATTGTTCCAAGATAAACTGATTGCTTTGAAATTGAAATTGAATGAGGGCCATGGTTTTTCTTATTTTATAGCCAATCTCATGGAAGACCTTGTTGATAGTGGCTGGTATAGGTGGAGCGTTTGCTATCGGCATGCACATGGTCAAGAAAGAGAAAGAGGAAGGTAAAAGAGGGGTTTTTTTGTCATCAAATTTACTAGGCCAATTTATGGGAGAAAATTTTTGCTAGATGAGGTAATAAGATGTTCAGACATTCATAGAATAATTTTTGCCCTTTGTAAGAAGAGGGTTGAGCTCTCTTTAACTTTTTCTTGCATTCAGAAATGCAGTTCAATTTTGTATTTTAACAGATATTTTTTAATCCATAAAGCACGTCGTTCCACAGTTTGTAAAAGTGGAGGAAGTCATATCATAACTAGAAAGAACCTGTTTTAGATTGGTCTTAAAGATATTCAAATCAATAAGATTTAATGGTTCTTATCTTTTATCTCTAGTTTTGGTTATTAATATGTTAGCAGAAGTAACATAACATTGTGGCCAGGCAGACTTGCATTCCTAACAGATGTAGTAGCTAGTTCGAGTTGAGTTTTTTTTTTTTAGTAGTAGTGAGTCTAGCCTATATCTGCCTCAGTGAGTGGGAATTGGGATGGGCTATCTTAGCCTACGCTTGATGAGGAGACTTTCAAATGTTTGGATTAACAGATGATCAAGTTTTCTTAAGCGGATATCAAAGGTAACACAAACTATATTTTGAAATAACTGTGGATTTTGTGTCAACACTCTTCTTTTATCATTTTATTGCTTTGCTTTGCACCAAAGAGATAAAGAAAACTCGAACCCGTCAGATGGGCAAAGCTTTGCTTGGTGGTGATTGGACTTTAACGGATCACCATGGCAACAGACGGTCCAGCACCGACTTCAGGGGTCAGTGGATTCTCATCTATTTTGGGTTTACCAATTGTCCTGACATCTGTCCGGAGGAGATTGAAAAAATTGTGAGGGTGATCAATCAAACTGGTACGCAGAAAACTTATGTGTAATAATAGTCTCTTAGATGTAGATTCTTCATCTTAGCAATTTTCCTTTTTTTTTTAACAAAATTTTTATGAGAAAACTGGATATATATCACTGCAGGTAAAAAAAGAAATATCTTGTGTGTCAATTTTTTTTTCTTCTCTTTTTCATGGTAATCCTTTATCAGTCAGTTTATTCACATATTCGACATTTTAATTTCTCAATATGCCTTTGATTAGATCTAAGAGAATCATTCATGTGGACAAAAAAAATAAACACTTGCATGCCCTGTATGAGCTAAAATTTCTGTTCCTCGCTTTTTTATATTATATAATATCATCTTAACAAATCAGACCTTAATGTCATTCAACTGTTAACCCCTGATGTCAAAGTTGACCAGCCTTTATTTTGTTGACTTTCTTAAGCATATGTGATGTTCAAACACAAGCATTCCTTTGACAAAAAATGATTACATGTATAACAGCAAAGCACATCATAGTAAGATGTAGATAAAATGCACAATGAGTCACTTAAGCTGTAAAAAAAATGTCCTTTTATACTTTTTCTTTTTTAAAAAACACATTCTTTGATTCCCATTTATAATTCTAGAGCTGTTATTTTTTAACTTCACTTGGATTCAAAATTCCAAAGAAATTTTAATTTGAGATTTCACTTTGTTATGATAATCGTACCAGACAAAGATAAAGATTTACCCAACATTCAACCCATTGTGATAACAGTTGATCCTGAGAGGGACACCCCAGATGCTTTGAAAGAGTATTGTGCTGGTATGTAATTATTTTGGAAGTGCAAATTGAAATTTATCTTTACCTTTTTTTTTTAAAACTAATTTTATTCCCTGCCATATGAGAATAGCATTATACATTATACAGATCCATATTTAGATCTTTGTTTGCATAAATACTTCAGAAATAGAAGTTTGCATGTATTTCCAATTTACCTATGTAAGAGGTATAGATGATGGGAGTAGTTTTAAACATAATTATATTATTTTCCAGGTTAAGCTGTGTTTTTACTAGTACAAGTACAAGGCAAGCAAATTATTGAAAAATAACATTTTAAAATTATGAGAAGATCAGGCAAAACTTCATATTAATTTAAGTCAGGCAGAAGGGAGAAAAAAAGGAGTACATTAGTTTTCTTTTATCAAAAATTATTATGGAAAAAACTGGTGATATTTGAAATATAAAATTCAATTCCACAGCTGTTTAATCTTGACTGTCAGACACTCGCTATCTTTTCTTGATACTCATAAACCTGCTTTTTATCAGCAGTAACTATTCACACATATTCATTCAGATGGTAAATAGTCTGAAATCTAATTTACCCACATATCATGACATAGTCAAAACCCACATACATGTTAGCCTAGGTTACAGGCTGAAAGCAACAACGTTTGTATTGCAGAGTACTTATGAGAAAAATGATTTTACAAAGTAATGGAGAACTCAAATAATATGTGGCATTCTGTTTTGTTACTTAAAATAAAATGAGAATCTCAAAATCAAAATTAGATATGGTAGTCATGCTTCCCAATGTCATTGTTCTATATTAATCTGTAGTTTAGTTGGGGTTTTTTTTGTGATGAGATTATATTTTGCAAAATTGTCATTTTGAAAAGAATACGAAATACCCTTATATGGGGGTGCTATGAACTGGCAGTCAAGTAGCAAAATTAAAAAAAAAATGTCTACAATATATTTACCTTCAATGACAGCAATCGGATTTGAATCTTTATCCTGGGTTTAAACTTCTGGTATCATTAATCAAAGCTGCCATATTTGGTTTCTCCCAGATAATTTTTTTTGTCTCTTTTCTGTAGCATGTGGGATTTGAACCTTTTAATATATCTATCAATTTCTGCCCTCTATACTATAGATGCTAATTAAATATCTTAATGCTATAGTTACAGCTAAAACATTAAAAAATTTTCTTAAGATTTTGGTTAAGCTAAAAATTGTGCATGAGTGATAGTAAACTGATGCTTTGAAAGAGGACAATCTCAAATCAACGTTATATCTGGTTTCTTTCAAATAAAGCTGGGAAGAGACCATATGCAATTTTCTCAAAGAAAGCTTGAAATTTCCTCTTTTTATATTGCTCTAAGTTTTATATTTATTTTCAGAAGTAAAAGCAATTGAAGTAGCGAGGATTTCAAGCCTTCTTTAGGAAAATGGTATTTTTCCAAGTAGTCGTCTGCCGAAAAACATCTCATTTTGTGGCATTGCTACGCATATATAAAAAAAAAGCTTCACAGAAATTGATATATTCTTTTCTCTTGTCTTTTAATTATAGGAACATGATAAAGTGGACATTGAAGGTTTATGAGAAGTTAACTGTACCAGCTAACCCAGGTTGAAATGTTTTGCTGAACTGATTCTCATGTTTGTTGCAAGTAAAATTTCTATTTTGTTTCCCCCATCTCCAGAGTTCTCTCCACGGCTTCTTGGGTTCACAGGAACAGTGGAGGAAATCACAGCAGCTACCAGAGCATACAGAGTTTACTTCAGTGCTGGGCCCAAGGATGAAGATAATGATTATATTGTAAAGGATTGTTCTTTATCTCCTCGATAAACTAATGTCACATTATCTAATTCTAAGATGGTTGACTAATTTTGTAATAAGTATGTTTGACCTTATTCAGTTATTAGTTGCTGGATTTTACTTTGCAAAAAAAAGATTTCTGGAATAGAGATTTCTGTTATCCTTGATTTAAGGCTTTTTGAACCATGGTTTTTATTAAAAAATCATCAGCTCAGGGTTTAATTTTGGGGTGGAAAATATGTAAAAAAAAGCTCTGCGTAACTTTGTATTAGGATAGAAGAAAACCGACCTTGAGGCAAGTGATGTTTCATCTATTTTACTTAATAAATAAATATCCATAACGATCAGAAACTTTATAAACTATAAAAAATTAACCATCCCTAACATCCCAAACTTTGAATGGATCAATGTTTGTGGAGGTTATGATTATCTTATTGATTTTTTTTCTTTTCAAAATAATGCAAACATACTCCTTTCATAGATTGAAAATCCAGACTCGAACTGGCTCAAGCTCATCCTTCTCATTCTGTAGCAGTCAGTGTCCAGATTTAGCTTCAGATCAAATGATTGCTAATGGCTCAAAACAGAATTATTTTTTTTTAGATTACTCCCCATCTTGATTTAGATCAAGATTGAATCTTTACTTTGATTGAGAAGATAATAGGTTGAGCCCAGACTTCAAATCTGTAGACCATGAATCAGTCAGGTGTCCTGCTCTTACAAGATGTTTCAGTTTCTATCTTCTGATCACATGACCAAGTAAAGTTGTCTGGCATTTATGTATTCTATTAATGAGTGATATTGTTGTTTTAGCCTCTCTTAACACAGTTTAGTTTGATTTCTTTGCAGTTCATGAGATTTGAAGCATTCAACAAAGGAACCACATTTCTGTTACCTTCTGTTTCTTTTGCAGGGGTTTTGAAATTATTTAGACCTGGCATCCATACATCAGGATGGGTCCAGTATATCACTTCAGGTTCTTTTTCTTGTGTGAATGGAGTCATTTATTTTTTAGCACTGACTTCATTCTCTGGAAACTCATTTTTGTTTGCACCACTGTTGATGCAATTTCAGTGTTGTTGCGCTATCTCTTGATGTTGAAGTACCCAAGAATTTAAATTGATATTTGTGCATGAGTTGAATCCCATTGATAAAGATCTTGATCTGTCAATATTCATTGTTTTGATTGACCTCTGTTTTTTTGATGTTCAGTTCCAATCTTTCTCTCTGTTTTCTTCTTCAACAATGTCTAGTAACTGTTGCAAGTCTTCTTTTCTTTTTGAATTAATACAGTGTCATCTATCAGCCTACCTCATGTTATTTAATTTCTGGGTATCCTTCTTAGCATTATTTATTTCACTGTAGAGAGAAAAAAGGTCTTGGGGCAGCACACATTCTTGTCTGACATCATATTTTTTTTTCCAAATGACTTCCTCAACATTTCAGCGCAGATGGTGTTGACTCTACAAAACAGATTTATTTAAGCCTATGAGTACCAGTTTTAATAGTCTAGATTTAAAAAAATTATGTCTTAGCTCATTTTAGGCTGGTATCACTGGAAAGTATATGAGGCTAGATATATGACATTTTAGAATGTCAACTAAAGCTGCATTTTTACCTCAGCTTATTGGTATATCTTAGATAAGATGCTTAACTATTCAAACTACTTAACAGTGCTGTCTATAACATGTTGATGATGCCACGCATTAGCAGATGATATGCTTGAGTTGGTAATCTCTAAACTGTCCCCTTCATCTTTTTCACAGCCAGAAACGGATATTCTCAAACTGTTTTGCGTTTAAAATAAATTGGCATTACGTCTGTCTTATCTGAACACTAAGTGTGAGAAAAAGTTTTTTAAAACGGATTTTCAATATTTCTTCAAGGTGTCTCGTTTGTAGATAGATTTCATTGGATTGGAATTGACTTTCCTCATTTTTATTGGTATTTCCTGGCCAGGTGGATCACTCGATCATCTCTTATCTGGTCAGCCCTGAGGGAGAGTTTGTCGACTACTTCGGACAGAACAAAACCTCACAGGAGATCTTTAATTCAATCAAACTGCATATCAGTACCTACTACATCGCAGAGAAAAAGAGGAAATGAAATATTCTTCCACAGAGGTTTGAAGATGCAAGAAAAAAAGTGTGATTACTGCACAATTTTTATTGCGATATTTCATTTCTTCATAAGCCATGTTATGAAAGAACAATTCTGAGCTGCCTGCAAGTTTTTTGGTCTGATAAATTCAGTGTTCTATTGGTCATGTCAATTGAAAACTAATTTGCAATTCTTGGATTTTTTTTCTTTTTGCTATGAAATAAAGTTGACTGATATTTTATTAATTTCAACCATTGTTTGAGTCTATCCAAATAAAGAAGTTGATAAATTGACCTATGGAGATGTATGGACATAACAAGCCTTAGTTCAATATAACCTAGTCTGTTGCAATAAAATTTTATATTATTCCTGAGGGCATAAGTCTGTAAAGATATATGTTGAGAGAATGACACATAAGGCTTAGTATTTAGCTCTTTAGTGTGATTATATTGATATTTCTTTTTGTTACTGAAATAGAAAAGAATCATTTAAAAATAATGAATTTAATACTGCTTGGCTGTAATCGTGAATAGAATTTTAGGATTGTGGTTAGGTATAAAATATATGAGTGCAATTATCTTTCCCATAGTTTGTTGGAAAAACCTTGAAAAATTATTTTTAGAACTAACAAACAAAAACAAAAAAAATTCCAGAGCAAGATTGTGCATATAGTAAGTTGTTGCACAAAGAAAGCATGTGGCTGAGGTTAACTGTTAGCAAGTCCCAAAGTAAAATTAAAAAAAAAATCACCAGTTAAAATTAAAAAGATTACTTTAGTGCCTGAAATCTCGGATTGGCAATTTTCCTCTCTTTCAGATTGTTTTGTATATCCTTTCTTTTCTTTATTTCTATGGGTGTCAAATTTCTAAATATCAGCTTTAAGTAACTTGATTATCCATAAGAAATGAATGTGTGCGAAGGGAATGAGGTGGATGCAGATGGAGAATGTCAAGTGTAATCCAAATATGGGCCTGAAAAAGTTCAAAGGGTCGATGTTTTGATTGTAATTTTAACATTGGAGAGCTTATGAGAGAAACAGAGTTTCATTGGATGAAGTTTGACTTAAACTATTAGATTTTAAATGATGAATGTAACATATGCTCAACACAAGATAGGAGCTTGTGAACAGGTTATCCTGGAGCTCTTTAGGAAAGTTTTCTACAACTGTACAAGACCTATGAGATTCTATAAAGAAAACTCTCGGTGGTTATCAAAAGAGTGAGATGAGAGGCTGCCTTAAACTAAGTTAAAGGTAGCCTGGTAGCTCAATATTTTTTATTTGAACTTGGAGACTAATTGTAATAATTTTGTTGTTTTTTTTTTTGCATGTTTTATATTTTAGTATTTTTACTGATGCTTTTTTTTATGTACAGAAGACTGTGATAAAAGTTTTTTTTTTTTTCAAAACAGTGCATTTGGATTTAATGTTTGTAAACATGTTATTTGTTGATTATGAACTTGATTCCATATAAACAAGTTTGGATTGGACAGGTTGACTCTTTGGTAATTTGGTTTTCACATGTTATTGTTAGATTATTATCGCATCCAAGTTATTGAGCTTGAAACTAAAATAATCACCCATCATGTATTATTGAAAATAGGTAATAATGAAATATATTGGGATGTTCTTACGTGTCATCTTGCTACTCCAAAAAGCATATCATTTTGCTCCAAGCACATTCTTGACAAATGGAAGCAGATCTGTTACTAAAAAAATAGAAATGAAAAAGGTTCTTAACTTTTTTGTACCTTTATGTATGTAGATTATGGATGATTCCCAAAGTTTACTTAACAGTGAAAAGTTTTTGCTCTCTAAAACAAGAATTCCGATGATCCTAAAAGTAAAGGCTTCAAAAGTCTGCTTCTTAAACTAAATCCAAATGATCAAGAATTGATCAACTTTGCTTGAACAGACACAACATTAGATAAGGTTAACTTGAATCTTTTATAAAGCGACATGTGTTGTCCCATATTTAGAATTAAGAAAACTTCGACGCAAATGACACTTTAATCGGCTCTTACTTATTTGTCTGCAAGATTTAAAAGAAACACAAAAAAGTTGTCCCAAAATTTGATGTTGTGCTGGCAATTTTCAATAAATAAGTGATAAAATAGCACATAACGACAAAACAATAGTTTTGTAATATATATATATATATATATATATATATATATATATATATACATATATATAAATAAAAAAATGTTTTGTTTTAACACTTTATTGTAGTCACACAGCACCGCATTATTAGATAAATTTATTCCTACAAGACATATATACATCTTTTGTAATCTCATTCAGTCATTAGGATAATAGAAATGAAAAGTGTTTTGCTGGAATGACGAATTTCAGTCAAAGTGATATACCCGCATACACATGGCACTCAGATGTCATGCAATTAGCCCCTCGGAGATGATTTTTTACATTATAATGTGGATAAAAGATGTTTGTAAGTATATTTTTTTTCTGACTCTCAAAATGTGAAAACTATTTCATCCCCTAATCATTAAGAATTAGCTCAGAAACACACTGAATATATTTGAATTATCTACAATTATTTTATCTTCTCTCCTTTTAATAAGAAATATTATGATAATATTAGTCATCAAACGTTCAATGCCCAGAGTGTAATCAGAAAATTTTGTATCCTCAACCAAGTCAAAATGATCATGCAGCATAAAAAAACGTGAGTGTAAATAATGGCAAAAATGATGGAGAAGTTTTGTACTAAACCCAAAAACATGAAAAATAAGTGTACAAAATTTGAAACTTACACTAACACTTTCTCAAAAATACTGTAAAATTTGTAGTGCCCATATAGAACTGCATACACATGTATTCAAATTTCAAAGACAGTCTCAAATCCAAAGAAAAGACAACACAAAGAACCAGAACTGATGAAGCCCAACTCACATGATGATCTGTGTTGTGCACTTGGACATACTAAAATTTTAGCGGCTATAGAATCAGGAGGTAAACCTTGGTTCAGATTCGTAGTTTGCTTTGGTTTTTATATGTTTCATTTTCAAAGTTAACTTGATTTAGGGAAGAAAGTAAAAAGTTAAAGAACTGATATTGAGTTTATGAATGCTTTACACATGTATGGGTATCCTGCCCATACACCTTGGGCGTATGTATTTCTGTATTTGTGGCAGTTGAAAACCTAAAGAGTTAACATCATTTCAAAACTGGTCTCAAGTATGAATCACCCATTTGAATGAGATTAAAGAAACATTTCAATTTGGGCTGATTGTTTTTATCACCAGGAATATTTCAGTAATTGAAAATTTAAACATGCAGTTTTGTTTTCCAATGGTACAAAGGCAAGTTGCTTGGACAGTTGAGCAACATTCATTTAGACTAATCTAGTTACGGCAGAACAAGTTTCACAATGAAGATGACCAGCCCAAATATCTGCTAAGGAGGAGCTTTGGTGTGGCCTGATGGTCTTAGAGGAATCAAGATTATCATTATAAATCATTAAAGAGAAAAATGACGATGTTGCAAGCAGTCCTGAAAAAACAGAACAATGGGGGTGAGGCTGTATAACTTCTGACCCTCCATAAATATTACATCGTATGTTGAACCTGTCTCACAACACATGCTGCTCATTCAGAGGCGGACTCTTTAAATATTTCTGCATGTTTAAAAATCTGTTGCTGGTAAATGGATGATAACTAGATTGTTTCAAACCAATTGTATTGTTAAGGGGAAGTGAGGTCAACAAGCAAAACTAATGTGCACAAGGGAAGTTAAGACTCACAAAAACAAATTCTGCTTATTAACAGGTTTTATGGTCACACAAGCATCACATTATTAGATACATCTATTCCTGCCAAACATATTTACAGCTTTTTTAATCTCATCAGGACAATAGAAATGAAAAATATGTTACTGGAATGATGTTCGCACTGCACACACACACACAAATGTTTTTGACTGCGATCAGTCCCCCAGGAGTTGGGGAGTTATGAAAATTTAATTTGGATGAAAAATGTGTGGAAGATTAGTATCTACATATTTTAAGAATGTTCCATTGAAGAACAGAGCTACACAGAGTTAATTAGGTTTGATGTCTGCTATGATTGATACTCATCTAAATTCAAGAATTTAACAAGTTAACAATTGGAAGTTAACAATCGATCACATTAATCTGCCTTTTTTTCACTAATGATGTAAACTATGAAATGGCATGTTCTTAAACACTAAAGGAAAAAAAAAACTTTTAACAAATTACATGTAATCAATCAAGAAAACGATGTATAGCATTATACAATTGAAAAACTTTTATATTTAAATTATAACACAGACATAATGATTTTCCTCTTGTTTTAAAGGTTATAGATTAAAATATACATGTACACAATGAAATAAACCAAACTGTAGGAATGATCTTGTCTATCATAGAAAAGAGTAAACTGAAAGAAGACAATGCACTTTCACTTTTACTCATTTTAGCTTTTTTTATTTCAATTAAATCTGATATCATTTTATTATTAAACTAAATAAGTTTGCAACCATGGCATGTGACTTTGTACTTCAATGTTGCAACTAAAGAAACAGCTGTTTTTTTTTTCACTGTTTAACATGCTGACTGCTCTATACCACAGTGAATCAGATGCCTAAATTAAAAAAGTTAAGCATCACATTAAACTGGACAGAACTACATCTCGCTACTGTGTTTGATAAAATAGATGTAAATTTTTTTTACTCCCAGCCGTATCTTTCACCAAAGGTTTAGGAAGGGCTGTTCCAGGGAAAAGAACCCATTTCTTTGTCATCATTTTACTCAAAATTTATTATACATAGCCATTATTTCAATATACTAATCATTTAGTGGCTTCAATCACCTAATCATGTATACTTGGAAGTTAAAAGAAACAAAAAATATAACATGACTTTGTATTTACTATAGATTTATCTGATGATTTAGATGTATTTCTCTTAAATAAGAATTTTTCAGTTCCTAAATGTCAGTATGTCTGTCTGTCTGTCTGTCTGTCTGTCTGTCTGTCTGTCTGTCTGTCTGTCTGTCTCTCTCTCTCTCTCTCTCTCTCTCTCTCTCTCTCTCTCTCTCTCTCTCTCTCTCTCTCTCTCTCTCTCTCTCTCTCTCTATCTCTCTCCTCTTTTTCTTTCTTCCACATTAGTACATTTTCTTCCTCCTCTTTTCTCCTTCTACATTCATTTTTTTCTCTTGCTAAGGCCCAGACACTATGAACACTGCATGCTCTGTGCATTAAAATTTCAAATCTGTAAACCACATAAATTATAATATTCTTCATTCATCCCATTGGTACTAAGACACACAAACACTTACACCTGTTTTTTTTTTTTGTTATCTTTTTATACTTTGCAATAAACCAGTTTCACTCCTATACCTACCTAGGTATCTTAACATTTGAAGTATGAATAACAAACACACTCACCGACGTTTGATTCCTTTCACAGTTGTAATTAACTTTATTTAGATAATTTATTGTTGGTAGTGCAGTTTTTATTCTCATTTTATTTCATTAACTCTATTATAATAAAAGTAAATTCCAAAGAAGAGTTAATTATTCAGTTTTCATTATCAAATTGATCACGGGATCCAAATATTCTTTCAAAAAGAGAAAATTCAAACATGCAGTCAACCATGAACTGGTAACTTCCAATTTATTTCTATAATTATAGCCTGGATGACCGATCTGAAGTATTTTGTTATTGTAACAATCTGCAACATATTTTTCTTCAATCTGTTGGCCAGCAGTCTTCCCAACTGTGATGAAAACACTCAGGGCAATCTTGGTGTTACTAGCCATAAGTTATCTGCTGGTCCATGATGGTAGTTATCTTCACCATTTGACAAGCCAGTGTAAGGTGTGTAGTAGGAGGAATCCTGTGTGTCGGCGGAATGGACGGCGGTAGAGAGTCCAGGTCTACAGCAGCTTCAGGTCCTTGATCTTCTGGTACTGTTCCGGCACTTCGGCCAGAGCCTGGATGGAGAAGGCTGCACTTGGGTTCTCCACATCTTTGGTCACTTTGGCAAAGTCTACAAAGTGGAAGTTATCAAATGTGCGCACTGGAAGTTTCTCGTCAAATTCCTGAATTGGGATGAAAGGAAAAAAAATAGTTGGAACTTTAGTTATCATGACAAGCTCCTTCCTCGTCTCACTCCCTATTCTCCTCAAATACACACCAAAAAACATCCTGTTTAAAAAAAAATAAGCAGAAAAAAAAGGAAAAAAACTGATCAAAGACTAGTAGTGGCAAGTCTGAAATTCAAATTCCATGAAGCTGTTAAATAGAATACAGTACATGCATTCCTTGCCAAGTTTTGAGTCATGTAGTTTTCCTGACAATTTGCTTCCATCTAACACAGAAGAAGCAAATGATTGAACGATTAAAAAAACAAAAAAGAAGTGTCTTTGATGGTGGTTTTTGCCCGCCAAAACGTACATCTCAAACGGTACCTTTTTTTCTCGTCAAGCTCAAGTCAAACTCATCGTCTGAGACAAGTAAACAGTCACTTGGCTGTGAATCCAAGCTTAAGTTTTACGCTGGTCTTTACATTCGTTATAACTTCTCTTTCACGCAGGTGTGTGTGTGAGATTCAAAGTCTGCCAAGAGATCTACATGGACTAGGCTCAAGGGCCCAGACCAAGCAGTCCTCAATGAAGGCCTTGAGAACTTTTCTTTCCAGCTCCGCCATGCCACATTGTAAATGCCTATTGTGCCCTGACCAGCAGGAGGGACTACAGAACTCAATATATTTTGGTTGATGATACACACACTCTCTCTCTCTCTCTCTGTTTCTCTCTCTCTCTCTCTCTCTCTCTCTCTCTCTCTCTCTCTCTCTCTCTCTCTCTCTCTCTCTCTCTCTCTCTCTCTCTCTCTCTATCTATCTATATCTATCTATCCCTCCTTCCCTCCCTCTCTGTCTCTATTGCCTATTACCTTCTTCATCTAATTTTTTTTAACTGTTGCTCTCATATTTGTTCTCCCTCCCCCCCCCCCCTCACACACACAAATCCACTCATGCAAAAAAGTAAGCCAAATCTGAAGCAGGAGGACATCAGAACCAAGAGAGATGGGAGGATGCAAACATCAACTGACCACCATAGTGTCCCAGGGTCCGTCGCCCACCCCGACAGTGACGATGGACAGAGGGTGGTGCGATGCCTCCACTATCGCCTCTGTTGTAGCCCGTTCGTTGGTCACCTGACCGTCGGCCACGATCACAAGGATGTGGTACTGAGGAAGGAAAGGGGGAGATAAGAGACACACACTAGCCTTGTTGGAAAGTCGCAGCTGCTTCTTGTGACAGTGATGAAGATGATAATGATGACAAGAACTATAATTATCATTTCTATGAACCAATAAATATACATTGGTGCTGATAAAGATCTATATATATTTAAAAAAAAAACACCTCTATTCCTTATAGAATGATTAGGATTTAGGATGTCTCTATTTCTTAATGATTTTGATGAGCTTGTGCTGTTAATACTACCACTACCACTACCACTACTGATGCTGCTACTACTGCTATTACCACCACCACCACCACCTCTTCTTCTTCTTCTTCTTCTTCTTCTTCTTCTTCTTCTTCTTCTTCTTCTTCTTCTTCTTCTTCTTCTTCTTCTTCTTCTTCTTCTTCTTCTTCTTCTTCTTCTTCTTCTTCTTCTTCTTCTTCTTCTTCTTCTTCTTCTGCTATTTCTAGTGTCATTACCACTACATGTAGTTTTATTATCTCTAGCATTGCTTCAATTACTAATAAAACTGTGAAATGTTCAGTTTTCTTTTTTTATAAAGAACAGTATCAAGATTAAAGTGAAGAATGTAATAAAACAAATGTTTATCTTGAAGTTTCTTCAAAGTTTAAACAAGAATAACGTGAGGAAAATCTACTTGACATCATGTATGATAAACACCCGATCAAAGACAACAAGTGATGAATGGCGGGAATACCTTCTTGGTCGCCTTGACGATATCTATCGCCTGGCGGATGAGAGGAGCAAAGTTGGTCGGTCCGCCCAGCCTCACCTTCGGCGTCAGTTTGTTGTAAATGTCCAGTAATTCCTTGAAGCCTGACGGGATAGCCTGGGTCATGTGTAATAAGGAAAGAAGTTGGTATTGGGGAATAATTTTCATAGAACGAGATGGGGACGGGGGCCTTATTGACAAGTATCAAAAGTATTAAAATTTGCAAACATTATACTACAAGTCTTCTATACTAATTTTGTACCTTATGATTAATATATAACTGGGCATGTAGGATTATGAATACTTCTACCTATTTTAGACAAAAGTTATTACGAAAACCCATTATGCAGGAAATGACTGAGTAATTTTGATTTCAACAACGTAAATAGTAAATGATTTTTTTTAAACCATGTGCTTTCTCTTTAGTTATGTTTGATCAATGAATCGCCTTGCAACCATTTTTTATCGCTTTGAAAATAATTGACTCAAAACGAATCCTTGAAACAAAAAGGCTGGGATGATTCAGAGTGATATATGAGTGATATATGAGTACAATGATACATGGGAACGATACAAAATAATTGAGATATAGTTGAATCAATTACCAACAAAACATTTTGATACAATAATAATAATGAGGAAATAAAAAGGTTTTTTACACAGACATGTCAGGTTCAACTGCCATACTGTCAAGAAGCAACAGTCTTGGATGTTCTTAGAAAAGCAGATTTTTCCCACAAGATACAGAGTCGGGGCCAAAGCATTTCTATCTTTGTGTCCATCCATATGTCTGTCTGTCTGTCTGTCTGTCTGTCTGTCTGTCTCTCTCTCTCTCTCTCTCTCTCTCTCTCTCTCTCTATCTATCTATCTGCCTCTCTCACTTTTCATGTCTGTATGTCTATCTATCTGACTGTCTGTCTGCCTGTCTGTGTGTGTCTCTCTCTCCCTCTCTCTCTTTCTTTCCTGCCTGTTTACCTCTGTCTCTCTCCCTCAGTATGACATTGAAAGCTTTGCATCGTGTTAAACTAGGGGGTTCTTTTTCTTCTATAATGTTACCTAAACTTCAAAAATTTAAATGACCAAAGCGAAAAACCAATAGCACATAATAAAAAATTGCCCTCACTAGTTTGCAAGGATTATGTTCCTTCAAGGTTCTAGACAATTCATAAGTAATAAAAGATACCTTGATACTTGACTTTCTGCAGTTATAAAACACAATCGATCATTCCACAATCTTATTTATATTATTATATTATCTGCTTGGTACGGTGTGGAAATTACAATAGTAGGATTATCACCGTGACAGTTTACTCTGAAATAATGATTGTTTTCAGTTCACACTGTCCGAAATCAAAATTGTGAAAATTTGCCGCTCTTGCTCTTTGGAGATTAAAAAAAAAAACATACATGTAGAAAGAATGCTAAGAACCAGTAGCCAAGCAACGTTGAGGGAAACTAAAATTAATTTTTATCACTTTTTTCTCTTATGATATGTTTCCTTGTGAAATTCACCACGAAGAAAATGGACTCTAAATGGTTTATATACAAAAAAAAAAAGATTAAAAAAAACCTCGAGTCCCTCAGCAGCAGCAGCACCCAAAGAAAGCGTAAAACTTTAAGCTGCGGTGCTAGTCTAGTAGCTACAGAACGGTGTACTCGCCTTTGTGTAAGCTAGGTTTAGATAACGCTGCGCCAGAGCAGAACAGATTTGTTTCAAGAATTATCACGGACAATACACTTTAATGGAGTCATCTTAAGACTGCAATTAATCGCTCTTCTACCCAACATTATGTTTTTGGAAGATGAAGAGCGAAGGATAAAGTTGAACAAGTTGCTTATGATTTAAAAAAAAAATTCTTGAAAGATCTATACTTTCTATAAGGTTAACAAAAAAAGATCAAAGAAGATGAGTTAAAATCATTATGGAATTCGCGAAAAACCTGTTTTAAAGAGTTAAAGTTGTAAATACAGATAAACAATCTCTTTCCAAGCACACACATCTCTGATTCCCCAAGAGCTGAGGATTATCTTTAACATATCCGTGGATATCGCCTTAGCTGCCCTCTGCTTTGCTGGATCAACAACGTGTGCTGGCAACCATACTATCCAGGTATAAATACCTTTTACATATATAATTCTTTCATATTGCACAAAACTAAATTTCTGGTGGTTTTCTAACGGTCGGTCCTTTAAAAAGTAATAGCAAAAAGAGATGTATATAAAACCGGTTTACTAGTAGTTTATATCTGACTTACATCTGGGCGTAGGGCAAACACCGAATGGTCCTTGGTGTAGGCGTCACCGAAACCAAAAGCTGGGATCACGCCATCACTGGCAAAAGGTTCAAGAGTCTCTCCCAAAGTAGCAATCACCTGGCCGCGACACAGATACATTAATTTATATTGATTGTTTGATATAGTCTGTCTGAAGCATGACAAATATCGGGCCTAACCTAGCATACCATGTCCCAGCTACCATTCCTAGAGGAGGGTAGGGTGCAGGAAGTGAGAACTGAAACCCATTCAAAGACTGTAATTCGCATTGTGTGGTTCAAAGATGGTGACGCCAAGTTTTTACAGATCTTAGGGCAAAAATTTTGATGTAGGATCACGAAATCATCTTGGTGATAATAGATACCCACAGCAAAAGGATGGGCAGACTTCTTGTCTGTAGATTGTGAAGAGCCAAATAGAGGTAGACCTACAGGCTTCTTAATGAAAACCGATGTAGGGCTCGAGATAAAGACATATTGGTTTCACCGTGGACTACGGACCCAGAAGTTTTATTCGCAGACAGAAAAACAGACCCCAGACAGGAAAATAGAACCCGCCACAATTTGTTACTAAACTCAACGGCTATTGCCTGAACCAACAAGCCGTCAGAGCAAGACAATTCTTTTTTTCTTCGCCATCTCAAAAGGGGTTGCTGTAGAAGTGCCATCACCAACTTTTCCATCTACCGTGTCAGTCTCAATTAAGAAGAAAATTATTATACGCCTGTTCGGCAATCAAACTACTAAATGTAGGTTAAAAACTTCACAGATATGAAAATTTAGATGGTTTAAAAATTTGTTGCCATATTGCTATGAATCTTAAAACCTTGGACATTTGGCCGAGAGAATTTAACGTTTACCTAATAAGACGCTAATACCCTCTTTATAAACAAAAGTTAAAAATTCAGGAATGTTTTACTTACACACTGGTAAGGGTTCTGCACTTTATCACTGATATCATGCAGACATTTCCCTCCAAAAGTTTTCTTGCCCTGAAGATAGTTTGACCCAGTGTAGTCGATACCTTGGAAAGAGAACAAAACAGTACAAGTTCCTAAAACAAGAGATTTACGACACCTGAAAAAGAGAACAAAACAATACAAGTTCCTAAAACAAGAGATTTACGACACCTGAAAAAGAGAACAAAACAAACCAAGTTCCTAACGTAAAAGTCCGACAAATACATTTTAGTGAAGCTGGCAGTAAAAAAAATAAGCAGTAAAATTATATTTTCATTATAATTTTTTTTTTACAATTACGATCACTTCTAAGCAAGGAATAAGCATTTTTGACCCTCCCATAGTGAATAAAACGATTAAAAATATCTAAGGTCTTTTAAAATTTACTCTGCCCCGGTTAAGAGAGTAGCTTAATTAAATAGCGTCACTGGATCAGACTGGACTTTTCAATTATGAGGAAAAAGGAAGTGGGCGGTGGGTCGTGCATTACTCGATTCAAAGAGATCTTATCAGTATCAATAGTCAACTTATTTGACTTCCCACCCTTCCCATATGCATATAAATATCGCCGTCCACTACCAGTCAGATTTTGAGCAGTTTTTGTTAATTCAACTTTTATTTTGAAACATCACAATATCCTTGTAATACAGAATCAAGAGTTTCCTATCGTTACCGAAGATGAGGTTGCAGTGTTCAAGACCAGCCTTGTGCATGATGGCACTCACTTCATCCAGAGAGCTCACTTGTTGCGCCACCTGCAGGAGGAAGTGAGCAGCAGAAGTGGATAATAAGTAGAATTGTTGGGCAGTAAAAGGCAGATGTTGATGGGCAGTATAAAATATAAGAGAACCCTGGGAAGGGAAGAGAAGGGGGCATATCTGGGGGCAAGCAATTAAAATGTGTAAACAAATAAATACAAAAGAGAGTTCTTATGGGAATGGAGATAAGCATAGGTCATTGTTTTTTTAGGTATTTGTGAGAATCGGAGGGCAGAGGTGAGCAAATGGATCACAAGAGATTGATTAGGCATAGACAGAGACCAGGAAACATTAGAGAATGATGATTGGAAAATCAACATCAATGAATCGTACAATACAATAACTTTTTATCATTTTGAAAAAAAACAACAACTCCGGGCTGCCATAGAATAACTTTATGATAAAACAGACGCGTGTATCAAACCTTTTTTTTTTTTTGAGAGTTTCGTGAGACTCGAGTTGGCTTACCTTATGAGATATCAAATGGCAAGGTAGGTAAGATAGGGCAAGATAAGACGCACTTTATCACCCTTCAGTAATTTGTTTTGTGCATTCAACTGAATACACTAAAGTGTGTCAATAACAAATCAATTGTTAAGTGTATTTGCACACATTTTATAAACACACCCCCTTAATTTAAGTTCAAAAGCGCAGGTTCGGACATCAATAGTTCATTAGCATAAGGTGCATCCTGCTGCATGAGTTAGAACGACTATCTTATCTTACTTCTAGCTTTGACTGTGTAATAAGACTGATCATAATTTGCCTTCTCCAAGTCATCCTGCTACATGAGTTAGCAGAACGACTATCGTATCTTACTTCTAGCTTTGACTGTGTAATAAGACTGATCATAATTTGCCTTCTCCAAGACATCCCGCTACACGGGTTAGCAGAACGACTATCTTATCTTTCTTCAAGCTTTGACTGTGTAGCAAGACTGATCATAATTTGCCTTCTCCAAGACATCCTGCTGCATGAGTTAGCAGAACGACTATCTATCTTTCTTCAAGCTTTGACTGTGTAGCAAGACTGATCATAATTTGCCTTCTCCAAGTCATCCTGCTGCATGAGTTAGCAGAACGACTATCTATCTTTCTTCAAGCTTTGACTGTGTAGCAAGACTGATCATAATTTGCCTTCTCCAAGTCATCCTGCTGCATGAGTTAGCAGAACGACTATCTTATCTTACTTCTAGCTTTGACTGTGTAATAAGACTGATCACAATTTGCCTTCTCCAAGACATCCCGCTATATGAGTTAGAAGAACGATCATCTTATCTTACTTCTAGCTTTGACTGTGTAATAAGACTGATCATAATTTGCCTTCTCCAAGTCATCCTGCTACATGAGTTAGCAGAACGACTATCTTATCTTTCTTCAAGCTTTGAATGTGCTAATATCATATTCAGGTGGGCTTGCCTTCTCCAAGTATCCTGCTACATGAGTAAGCAGAACGACTATCTTATCTTTCTTCAAGCTTTGAATGTGCTAATATCATATTCAGGTGGGCTTGCCTTCTCCAAGTCATCCTGCTACATGAGTTAGCAGAACGACTATCTTATCTTTTTTCAAGCTTTGAATGTGCTAATATCATATTCAGGTGGGCTTGCCTTCTCCAAGTCATCCTGCTGCATTAGCTGGAACAGTGACTCTGTACGCGGCGTTTCAGCAAAATTCAAGGTGGTCGTCGCGGGCATCATTGCCTTCTCCACGATCTCGTTCACCACCTGGGGCTCATCAACTTCAACTTCCGGTTCTGGGGGGATCTCTAGAAAAAAGAAACGAGACATGACGTGATGAGCATGTTAACATATTTTCTGAATTGTTCACACACTGCTGGTTGATATCAGACTAAGGTCAAGCAGACCAAAATGTAAACACGTTTATACAGGAACGCCTCTAGCGAACTATATTATGAGCTAGCATGGAATAGAAACGAGATCACCTCGTCTTGGACGGCATGGGATTGATAAGATATCCCACGGCGTCAGAATGTTGGTTCATTATATACACGAAATAATATGCTTCTCCTCCCACAAAAATTTTACACATTTTATCTATCTATCGATCGATCGATCTGTCTATTTATCTTTTAGCTTATCTATTTATTTATCTATCTATCGATCTGTCGGTCTATCTATATATTTATCATATCAATCTACCTACCAACCTATCAACCTATCAATCTATCTCTTCCTTGTCCTCCTTGCCTTCCTTACCTGCTGGGACAACTTTCGTGGCCGTTGCTGCTGGGGGCGGTACCGCTGTCCTCCTCCTCTTGGAGCACCACATCAACATGCCCACCACAATCACCACAGCGATAGTCAGGGAGACGACGTCGATCCCTCCCTGGGAGGACGGGTCTCCAGCTGCTGCCGAGGCGCCACCGCTTGCCGCCCCTGATGCACCTGACACACTCATGATTATCTCCCTTCCCTTCGTCTATGGTTGAATTCGGCCAAGTTTCACTTCCGATCGAGAATGTTTACAGCCTTTAGATGAGACAGAAGAATGGTATTACTTTAAAAAACAATCTACGGCTTGAGGTGAACTAAACTTATAGAAAGATACACGTATTTCACACTTTATCGAGCTATAGCTCGGACCACCCATGTGACATCCGTGCTATGTCAAGCGAAAGGCTACGAAAATCTTACACTTGGTTAAATTAGATGCTTTGCAATGAAGAAAGACATTTTCAAACTCCAGCTCTTCACATTATTTTTTCAAACAAAGCCCTTACCAACAATTGCTCTCGGCTGTTTCGCATTACAAACAAGCGTTATCACGAACATACTATTATTTTTTTAAAGTTAAAAATCGTCTGATATGACGATAGTGACACATCCAGTAAAAACATTACTGGTGACGTCACAAACGGTCAATTATTCCAAAACGTCAAAACAAATTGTCTGAATCCACGGTCAGGAAAATCATGCCTAGTTGCCACTTTTCCTCTGCTCTTCTTTCGCTGCATATGAGGCTGTGAAAAGTTGGCGTTTTGCTCTGACGCCCATAATGTTTGTACCTAAATTACATAAAAATTATAATAAGGTCAACTTCATTGATTTTTTTCCTCAGTGTTATTGAACATCCAAAAACGTTTAGCTATCACTAGAGCGAAACAATGGCTCGAAAACAAAGTTTTTTAAAAGGCCATTTTAATAATCTTTTGTGCCGCACATTGAAAATTGACATTTGTGCTCTGAAAAAAAAAATTGTCTTACCCCAAACTAAGCTGTTACAACATTGTCATTTATTTTCTGTTTATAATTAGTTCTTTGGCGTAAGGTATTTAATTGTTAGACAAAAGTTTTGTGATAGAGCAGATAAGTAAATTTCATACTTAGCGACCCTTAAATGTAGGGCAATAACCGATCTTTTCCCACAATCTCGTTTCCATTTCACTCTACTACACAATTTAAAGATGCTCTCTTGCTACACTTAGATCAACTGGGTTTTCTTTATTATTATTATTATTTTTACGGTCGTCTATCTACAGTAATATGTGAAAGAATTGCGCCGTCAAAGACGACATCAAACGTTACACACAGTGTAACAACCCAGTCTTTACTTAACAAGGCGAACCTGTTTGCTAAGTAAGATGCAAGATCATGCGGTGACGTTACAGAAACAAAGATCTCTTTCTGTGGGATTTCCCTGCCTGTGTAAACAAGAAAATAGAGGGTAGGCTAAATATACAAAAAGGACCGAAAACTTGACCAGTCCTCTAAATCCTAACATAATTATATTTGCATCTTTGTGATAGGCTGACTTTTCATTCATGTTATATAATTGCCATGTCAAATGGGTTGGCCGTGCTTGTGATCTTTTTGATCCTAATCCACGAAAATCTCCTCTAACCTCATTATTTTACTTTTTTTTTTCTTCTTCTTCTGTTTCTTTATCTCTTCGTGTTCTCATTCTTTAATTTCATTTTTGCAAGGAAAAAAGGGGAGGGCAGCGGAAATTACGGTATTCGTGGCATTAATTAATTCTTTAATCCCTTGATGTGAAAAAAGTTGCGGCTCTATTTCCTCATTACGAAACGCCTAACATGTAAGCCACAGTTAAAAAAGGAAAATGACCTGCAGAACGCAAGAGAGGCCTTAAAGGACGACAACTCAGTAGAGACAACGATGCAAGTAAGTGAAGAGTCGAACTCGATGCCGTGTGATGCACAGAGGAGAATTTTTTTTTTTTTTACATTTTCTTCCTCATTAGCGGTAGAAACCGAGACCAAGTCCAAAAAGGGAATATTGATATATAGATCAATTGATAGATAAACAAGATAAAATAGATAAATTTGTACACATATATAGACAGACAGATATGTAGTTAGGTAGGTAGACAGAGAACTTTAGTAACCAATGCAAGAATAACCATCTTCCAAAACTTTTATAGCGTACGTTATACTCGTACATCTGCTGTCTCAATGTCTGCAGGTTGAAGAGCTCCACAAAACACGCCTCAAACGCAGCGCAGAGAACTGATTGGAGTTCAGGCGACAAAATTATTATCTTAATTGTTCTCCAAAGGTCGCTCTGTCTTTTTGCAGTACATATGTTAAGTTATCGACGGTTGTGTAAAACCGGCCCAGTTAGTAGGCATTGATTAAATATCTCTCAGTACGTGTGTGTCGCTTGTTTATTTTTGTGTACTGTATGTATTTTGTGGTTTTGACTTGTTCACTCCAATTCTTTTAATCGAAGCCTATCAACTGTAATCTGTATTTTTGGCGGACACACACACACACTCTCTCTCTCTCTCTCTCTCTCTCTCTCTCTCTCTCTCTCTCTCTCTCTCTCTCTCTCTCTCTCTCTCTCTCTCTCTCTCTCTCTCTCCTCGTTCCTTCTGAATCTTTCTACCTCCCCATACCTCGGCCTCTCTCTGTCTATCCTTCCTCTTTAGCACATGTACTATAATAAAAATACGCCCGACAAGCAAGCAGATACAGAAAGGGGGGATGAGAAGGAAAGAATGAATAGAGGATAAAAAGGGAACGGTAAAGAAACAAGACAAAATTACAATACTAGGCTTATGGAGCTATCTGATGTACTCGCAAAAGAAGGCACAGAAAGGGACCCTGTAGACTATTATGTTTGCTCAAATCCAGATCTGCGTCTTCTTGGATGTTTGATGTGCACAAACAACAGCCCACTGACTCATCAGAGCCTACAGGGTTTTCAACAAGTGCTCTCCACCCATCTCAGTTGTCTTTTATTTCTTTCCCTCATTTTGCTACCCCAGCTATTTCTGATGGACAGAATTTCACAAGACTCGTGCAATGGAAAAAGCCTATCAGTATATTTCACATGTTTTACTTATCTTCTGTTAATCTATACCAACGGTCTCTTTAGTTATGTATGCCTTCTATGAATCGAAAAGAA
>JAWDGP010003555.1:50000-125000 GCA_033675545.1 Elysia crispata
TCTTCATTGGAGAATGTCAAGAGAGTTTTGAAAAGATAAATTAACCCAACACACCCTTTGGAGAGGGGGCGGAAATGCAATATAACAACAACAACAACAACAACAACAACAACAACAAGAACAACAACAATAATAATAATAATAATAATAATAATAATAATAATAATAATAATAATAATAATAATAATAATAATAATAATAATAATAATAATAATAATAATAATAATAATAATAATAATAATAATAAACATAAGAATGCCATGAAATATCTCAGCGGTGGGTATTAATGAAATCAAGCTGGTAACGCCATGTGAGGCTGTGCTAACTAATCTTCACTGACAATCTGGACATGCACAAACACGGTGTAGATAACACAACGCATCTCGGATCGTTTGACACACATTAATCCTTGCTGATCTAAAAAAAAAAAAACAACAACAACGCGAAAGTGGCGATAGAGGTATTCTATAACGAAGCTTTGAAGTTTGAATACCTTGGCCCAGGAATTTGACATGTGATGATGTGCTTATCTGATAAATAAGGAGTAAAGGTGTGACGCCAATGCTGGTTCTATACCACCTAAGCACAAATCGGGCAAGGCGTCAGCTTCCAGACCAAGTAGCGAGTTTCACCTACAGCACATAATTCTAACCAACAGCATTATCGTCCTGCGTCTCACAACGCGTTTTAACATCAGTAAAACAAGGTCCCTGTTCACATTTAGAACCAAAGTCTAAGTTGCGAAGGCGACGTGATGTCATCACTTTTTCTCCCTATTCTGTCTGTTGGTCTGATAGACATTAATGAAAAAGACCATCTTGTACGACGAAATGGGCCTCTATGTAACAATTAAAACCAGTAACTTATGAGAAAACCAAAACCAATACAATTTTTCTGTAATAAACTGCGTGTGTCCCAGTCACAGAAGCACAAGGGCATATTAAACGGTTGGGCACGAGTGGTGACACTTGTAATGTTATGAGGCAAGTCTACATTTCCATGTTTTTGCGACTCAAGTCAAAATAACACCACTATTCTAAAGAGGTGCAAGCATAGTTCGTAAGTTCTCGTCTGCGTGTATCATGTCTACCAAAAACAAACGAAGTGCCACTTTCACTGCACTTTGAATTATTGCGTTATACACATCTCCCAACGCACCAGTGGCGGAAATAATAGATGGCTAATGTGATTTACCGCTACAGTGGTAGCGAAAGTTGAAAACGAGCGCGTTTATCATTAATTATTTTCAACCTCCTGTATAATTTATGTACAAAGGAACTCTGGAATCATTTTTTACCTCCTTAGGCAAAATTGTAACAAGTAAAGATTGTCGCTGTTGTTGTTGTTGACGATGTTTGCTTAGTTCCATATCAAGAACATATTACAGAGAGAGAGAGAGAGAGAGAGAGAGAGAGAGAGAGAGAGAGAGAGAGAGAGAGAGAGAGAGAGAGAGAGAGAGAGAGAGAGAGAGAGAGAGAGAGAGAGAGAGAGAGAGAGACAGAGAGAGACACAGAGAGAGAGAGAGACAGAGAGACAGAGAGAGAGCATCTTCCGACCAGAATGGACAAGATTTGACAGGATTCTGCCATGCTACGAGGAGGTTTAGGTAGAGATCCAACCTGCAACCCCCTGAATGTCGGTTGAGCGCTCTACCAAATGAGCTGTATGGTGACACAGTGAAACAGACTGCATGAGTCGAGTGGATTGTCAAAAGCGGCAGTTGTTGAAGAGCAGCTGATCGTCTGACTCAGCTGTGCTTCATTTTTAGTACTTTATTTGTATGCGTATTATCTTTATCCTTATCTGTCTGTTTGTATCTGGCTGTCTTTATGCATTTTATTCTCTAAGTCCCCCTATTCCGCACCCTCTCTCTTTCTCTCTCTCTCTCTCTCTCTCTCTCTCTCTCTCTCTCTCTCTCTCTCTCTCTCTCTCTCTCTCTCTCTCCTCTCTCTCTCTCTCTCTCTCTATCTCCCTCTTTTTTTTCAGTCCCTCTCTCTCCCTCTCTCTCAGTCCGTCTCTTTCTGTCTCTTTATTTCTCTCTCTCTCTCTCTCTCTCTCTCTCTCTCTCTCTCTCTCTCTCTCTCTCTCTCTCTCTCTCTCTCTCTCTCTCTCTCTCTCTCTCTCTCAATGCTTAATATGTCAATTCTACGCTTCACGCACACCAAAATATGGAAATAATTTTTTTTATTTTGCAACTTACTCTTTGCAAGCTGTTTACAATCGATAAAGAGAGAACAATAGTTATTATAATGTATGTGTCACATGGGCTGGAGACCGTAGTGAATCGTTGATAATCCATTAGATTAGCTCTAAATAAGACCACGTATAGCTCAGTTATGTGAGTAAGTGTGCGCTATGTTGCTAGTGGTAAGAGTCAGAGTACTTGGTTGAGACAGACTTAGGCGAGTTGGTGCAATTAAGATGTACTGTATACATGTTTAGTACAGAGAAGATTTAACTTAACTTGATAATCGCCACAAAGGAACGATAATTCGGCAATATTGAAAAAGAAAATCGGTCTAGACTACCAAAAAAAAAATATAAATAAATAAATTGATAAATAATCTAAAAACGAACTGAAAATGTAAAGTGTCCTTGCCATTGAGGTCAGCTCGAGATCTCGTGCAGAAAAGCAATAATCCAAGTCGTGTTATTTTTTTTCCCTATCATTCTAACGAACGCCCATTCAGGTCAAGCTTCACATAATTCAATTCTGACGATGGGCGATCCAGGTATCGCATACAGGCAAGCCCAGGCGAGGTTGGGCCATAATCCCTTAGTTGGCCTGAGATCTAGGTCAAGATCCGAAATCAGACGTCAAGATCAATCTGCCTATTGATTCCCGGTAACTTTTAAATTATAGACCGCCTCATCTCCCTATGTGTGAAGCGCTTGAGCATAATTGTTGTTTGTGTGTGGCGAACTCGAAAAATCGTCCACAGAGATTAGTGGCTTTGATGCACTAACTAATAGTTATATCAAAATATGTAAAAATAAAAAAATAGCATAATTCATTCGTGGAAGTAGCAAGATTGTAGCTCATAAAAAAAAAGATTAGGTACACGATACTTTGACCTGAGATCTGTTCACCCGAAAAAAAAATGTTTGATAGTAAGCTGCGTTCTTTGAATACTTCAGCAAAATCTCTAAGATACCACGCCATTCGCATCTGATGTAGCTGTAGCTGCAGAGAACTTTGCTGGAAAGTGTAAGAATCAGGCTAAGATTTTCTTTATAAATTCATCCGCAAGGTCACTCTGATTAATGATCATATTTTACTTTCTGTGGAGCGAAGTGAGCTCATTGCTTGGTTGGTTCGTTTGTGAAATCACTGCAGTACAGTAGTATATATATATATATATATATATATACTAAGACAAAAAGGACCCTCTTTCTGGTTCTCTCTAACCAAAGTTAAGTCTATCGCTATAGTGGCAGCTTAGAAAAACAACGATTCTGATCAAGGAGCAGAACATCGGGCTACTGTGACACCGTGACAGATTTGCATCTTCTATTCGGTAAATTATAACGAGAGATTCAGATAAGGTTTCAGATTCGGATCGAAACACCGACAATAAGAATCTACGCATGGTTCATCTCTACATATTTAGCGCAAGAACCGGTGTTAAGTCAAGAGCTGTGTTGTTGTGTTGTGTTGCGTTGACGCACCAAGCTATAGTCACAGACTATGGGTATCATATAAGAACCGTCCAGCGGCCATCCCTGAGTTTCAGGAATGGTATGGTCCACCTGTGGATGACATCTCTATAGATACCTTTGGGATATTTACCTGACTGTACGAAAAATTGATCTAAAATATGTCTAAATTATTTGCTGTAAGAATTCTGTGATATAAAGAACTCGACAAAGACATCTATTTTCTTGATAAGCTCAGCGAATTAGTTTGTCCACATGAGCACGAGATCTAATCATCCTTGACCCCTGCCTCGTACAGAACTACACTCGATTGTGTTTGACACACTCTTGTTTTATTAGTGCCCTGCACCATTGACTGACCACGTTGGCCAGTAGCTAGAAGCACTTACTCAGTTGTAACAGTTGCAATGACAAGGTGGCAGTAGATGACGATGACTTTGGAAACATGTTAGGACAACCTCTGAATACCAAACAGAGGACGGTGGGGGTCTTAGGTTGACTACTCCATGAATTTTCGTTTAAGGGGTGATTCCCTATGGTGCCATTGTGAATATCTGACGAAGGAATACTAATGCTTGAGATAGCAGAATTTCAGGCGTTATAATCAGGACCTTGATCATATGAGGATTGTAAAAGAGCTAAGAGAGTGAGTGGGTTTTTCCTGTATTGCAGCTGGCAAGCGTGTTGTTCCTTGTTGTTCCCCTCACCGGAGAGCTGATGACGCGGACAGTGTGTGCAGGAACGTCGCTTGTTGGCAAGATTTGCCGGATACTCGGCAACCTATCCTCCCTGGACGTGGCTGGTGAGGATGGCCCACGACATTTTGGAAGACCTGAACGGAGCTTTCATGATGCAGCAATTATTTTATGAATCAACAAAGAGCTTAGAAAAAGGGACAAAGAATTTAAAAGATGTAGTCCGGCATTTATTAATATATGGAAACTTTTCAATGCATATTAGTCCATTCCTAAAGCAATGGCTTACGTTTGTCGCAGAGTTATTTTACCATTATCGATTAAGGAGTGAGTCAAATGGCGCTGGAATAAATATTAAGGACATTCTTTATCTCAGCTCCTGCGCAGTTGTTTAAGAGGCGAGATATCGCCGGCATGTCTATGTGCTCGGCTTCATTTTTTCTTTTCTTTTTTTTTTTTTTTTTGGTGTGAAATATAAGTTGGCCTCCTCTTTTGCATCAGCCCGTTGTTGTAAGCTGCAATAATTACTACATAAAATGTCAAGTGTGTTGCTTTCTAGATGTGGATTAATCACGCCAGTTTGTATGACTGTATCCGCGATAATCGTGTTGGGGTGCGGAGTGCGTGCTGGTGCAGTAGTCTTGTTCTAGGCGCAGAGAACACAGTTCGGTGTAACTGTTCTCAATTAAACTTTGTTGGTAGCCATTCTTCTTTAACTAGAGGTAAACATGTCAAGTCAGCACTTTCAAAAATCTGTGGTGTTCAAAGCTATCTTATCTATATGGTGCCATGAAGCCCGCTGTGATATTATTTTCGACTACTTTTTACTGTATGGTTTGGAGTGAACACAGATGACGCGGCCTCGTCATTTTCGATTTGAGACATTTGATCTCATTTCTAGAATAAGCTGAATAGCTCTTTAGAAAAGACAAACATGTGTAGAAACAAATAAACAAACAAAAAAAAAAAAAAGAAAAAAAAGAAAAAAATTGGAAAAAGGAAAAAGGCTTGGGTCTGAAAGGAAGAGAAAACGAATAAGGCCTGACGTGTGCATATTTAAGGGGCACATTTTGATTCGTGTGTTGTTGTTTTTTGGGTTTTTTTTTTTTTCATTTGTACGTTTTCGAAGTTCATCAAACGTGAAAATAACAGAAAAGGATGAAAAAACTGGGTGCTGTATTAACTTTGATGGAGCCGATAAGACTAATTTTTTATAGACCCACAGTTGTCATTTGCATGTGCATTTTTAAGGATAATCAGTAGTGAACTGTTGAGACTTAATCTCTAGTTTTATACATATACAATCAATCGATAATTGCTCTCGCAACGGCTTGTTTCTTCCGAAAAACAACTCAATGGAAACGATTTTCAGCTAAAAAAAAGTTTGTTATGAACTGATTAAAAGGTCATCCCTCTCCCTTTCTCTCCACCCCCCTCTCTCTCTCTCTCTCTCTCTCTCTCTCTCTCTCTCTCTCTCTCTCTCTCTCTCTCTCTCTCTCTCTCTCTCTCTGTATTTCTCTCTTCTCCCACTCTTCCATGATTTATTACTGCTAGTCAAAGGTTCATCTCTATTTCTCTCTTTGTCTCTCTCGTTCTCTTAACCTTTAATATAAATTATATTTAGCAGATCAACCTAATCATGACCTGTTGAAACATGACAAAGTGTGTGTCCTGCCAAGGTTATTATTCAGTTAAAAACGCACTGGGGCAGAACTACGGTTTTATACATTCTGTTTCGCGTGAGAGCCATCGTGTTGCGAACGGGGGCAGACAGTCAATCAATTTGGCTTCAATGAATTCGGACCTTAGAAAATCTTAGAACTTTAGACTGAAAGACCTTGATACATGTATACAGTGGGTAATCCCACTATCTTGTTCTCTCTTACACTCCACACACACCCTACCACACAGTATACTCCACATAATGTCAAATTAGCATATTTCAAGCTTTTTTTCGTTTTCCTTCCTCTTCATGTTAAATTTGAATAACAACAGTTACCGGTTGACTGGCTATGACAAGCCACATATCGAGAAGAGATCGCGTTATAATAACTATCAGAAATGAAAGACCCATTAATGCTTCAAACTATTCAGTTGGATAGGACGCTACATAGTTCAGGTGCTAGAGTGCTACGATCGGATCTCATATGGCCGGTTCTAACCTTTTCTAGCGGAAAGCCACAGCGCAATATTCACCTGAAAGCGTTGGGTCTGTTAAAAAATACAATAAAATAATCTCGGTTTTCGAGGCGTTCATAACGCTCACAAAAGCCTGCACGAGATTCAATATTTATCACAAGACAGGAGTTAAACTTTACTGCGAGGCACGCACATTTACTGTTATCGAGTATAGGGTCTCACCTTATAGTCTTCAAGGCTTTATCTTGAATTATACCCCTGTACAACTTGTGACTTTGGCTTGATCCGAACAAGTCTTTCCTGATGCAACTGGGAGCGTAGCAAATGTGTCAAAGACGACTGAAAACTCTCGTAACATATCCAGAGGAAGTTTGACTTTTAGAGCCAACATCTACTCACAACACCAATATATTCAAACTAATTTGAAGAAATTTGTGAATAACGTAATCAAGGAAAACAAAGAGCTTTAGCCTGCTACTAATCTGAGGCCTTCGGTCAAAGGTTACTGGCAAGTCTAATCCGAAAGTATCTTTTTTTATTCCCAGGCATGTGTCAAGGGTTAAAAAGATAGTAAGTGGCCTATGCATATTGTGATAAAGACGTCAGATAATTATTATCAAGGGTCAAGGTTATCAATCTTTTGTTTTTGCAACCAAATAGCTGCTCTACGTGTTAAGGAGCTAGCGGGAAAGGTGCACAGAGCTTGCTTCGCGTGTGTCAACCTATAAAATTCATGAAAATAGATATGAAGCTGATAAACATAACTTAAGTGAAATCTCACCCTAACGTGTCATTTTATGACACAGAGCTAATGACGTATTGGTGTAAAGACTTCAGTTAGCTGTAAATTGCCCAGTATTTTTTTATCAACGGAAGAGTGAAGCTTTAAAATGGGTGGTGAAAAGTACAAAAACATGTTATGCATTTCATTCCGATCCTTGAAAATCAGCCTTCCTTTGAATAATATATATATATATACTCTCATGCTTTTAAGCCCCTTGCAGACTATAGTTTGTGTTGTCGTCCACGTACAGCGGGACGGGAAAAGTAAAATAGACCAAACACTGAAAGCATGTACACAGATAGCAACACAGGTTGGACCTATGATCTGATCTAGGGGAAGTTCCTCAGCAGTCCATCACAGTGACTTCGTTCAAAAGGAATGAAATGAAGAGTGAAAAAGGAGGAAATAAAGAGAAAAGAAAAATAATAATTCGTGGCGAATGGGTATTTTTGAGAAACAGCAGACAATATGAACGGTCTGCAGAAGCAATCCATTTAGGGCCATTATTAAATGAGAAATGCAGAATCGAGTAAAAACATGCAAAAACAGGAAGCAACTTGAAATTGATCAGAAAATAAAAATTTGCAAGACTAAAGAATTGCCTTATTAACCGTGCGAGAATAAATGGGGTGCTTTAAGGAGAATCTTATTATAGACCAATAATTATGTCAAAAAACTTTCAGATATGTGGCTTCAAACAGAGAAAGGGTAGAACTGCAGTGGGACTATGTTTTTATTTAACGAAAGGGCGGTGCTCATTCGTGCTTGGGATGGGTGACTCATATACTCAAATCCAAGTGTTTTGGCCTGTCCTAGACTAGGGGTTACCAAAGGTGTGGGAAAACAGGGAGGGCACCACTGATGCAAATACTTGTAGAGGGGCGTAAAATATAGGCAGGCAAGAGAGAGGGAGGGGGAGAGAGAGAGAGAGAAAGAGGGAGAGAGAGAAAGAGCGAGAGAGAGAGAGAGACAGACAGACAGACAGACAGAGACAGAGAGAGACAGACAGACAGCGGTTTGTTTGAACAACTAGGCTGTATAATTTTTATTTACAACAGTTAAAAAATTGTTTCGTATAAATAAGTGACAATGTTTCTTCATCAATCGAGAAACAAAGGACACGTTGAAAGTAAGACATTCGGATAGATTTACTGCAATCCTTGCAGGTATATCCGGTTACACTGTTGTATATTACTGCAATCCTTGCAGGTATATCCGGTTACACTGTTGTACGAGGGCTCTTTCATAATTAACCGAAAAATGCCTGTAAAATCCGCGTTTTTTATGCTATCAACAAAATTCTTGCACGTGTTCATACCTTGACTCGTCCTTCATTTCTCTACGTAACAGCCAAGTCTGTCAACACACTTCTGCAAACGCCGCACAATGGAATAGATACCCTCTCGGAAGAAACTTCCGTCCAGGTTTTGTAGCCATTTCCGCACATGGTCAACAAGCTCTTCATCGTCATCAAAGCGCTTTCCTGCCAGCTCACGTTTCAGTGGCCCAAAGAGGTGATAATCAGATGGTGCGAGGTCTGGACTGTGTGGTGGGTGTGGCAAAATCTCCCATCCATATTTCTCTAGCCAACCTTGCGTCACTCGTGCTGTGTGGGGTGTAGCGTTGTCGTGTTGCAAAATAACCCCGTTGGTCAACTGCCCTGGGCGCTTTCTGCGAATGGCCTCCCTAAGCTTGTCAAGAGTTTGGCAGTACCTTGCAGCATTGATTGTTTCTCCAGGTTGTAAGGTTTCGAACAGAAGAACACCACGACTGTCCCAGAAAACAGTTCCCATTATTTTCTTTGCTGACCGCATGACTTTGAATTTCTTCGCGACAGGTGAGGATGGATGTTTCCATGTCATCGAATCTTGCTTCTGGGGTGCAATGGTGCAACCAAGTCTCATCACCGGTGACTAAGCTGTCAAGAAAAGTCACATCGTACCCTAGAAAGTCTCCGCCGGCGTTGGCAGTATGCCCGTGAACCCTGCGTGAGCTCTTGCTTCTTCTCAAAAGTTTCCTGCAGATGTCCAATCTTTGTTCTTTATGATTGTCTGTCAATTGCTTAGGAACCCATCTTGCGCTGACTTTTCTGTAGCCAAGTTCATCAAATACAATTCTATGGGCAGAAGTTTCCGAAATTTCAAGACTGCTTGCGATTTCATGAAGTTTCAACCTCCTGTCTTGACGAATAAGCTCATCAACTCGCTTCACATTGTCTTCTGACGTCGCAGTTATCGAATGCCCTCTCCCTTCCCTGTCTGTCAAGTCGGAATGGCCGGCTTCAAACAAATTACACCAGTGATAGACTTGTGTACGGCTTATAACATGCTCACCATATACACTCTGAAGTTCTTTATGAATTTCGGTAGGATTCAGACTTTTGGCGTTCAAAAAACGTATGACAGCTCTGATTTCCTCCTTTGACCAAGTTTCAAGGTGGGCCGCCATCTTTAAAATCGTCTAGACATTCATTGTGCAAAATGATGCACTTCATAATTTCTGGGAACATCCGTAAGGAAATAAGGAATATCATGTCGTTTACAGAATTAAAAAAGCTCCACTGGTTGCTGAGCAATGAGCATTTTTCGGTTATTTCTGAAAGAGCCCTCGTATATTACTGCAATCCTTGCAGGTATATCCGGTTACACTGTTGTATATTACTGCAATCCTTGCAGGTATATCCGGTTACACTGTTGTATATTACTGCAATCCTTGCAGGTATATCCGGTTACACTGTTGTTCGTTACGTGGTATCCGAGTACAAGCCGGGGTGCGAGTTACAATCTTGAAACTTCTACGGTATTCACACAGCCGGTTATCTTTTCTTTTCTTTTTGCAAAAAGTTTGCGCATGTATTGCGTGCCACTCTGTGTGGGTGTGTGTGAGAACGATACTGCATGAATCTTGTTAAGAGTCAGTGCACACAGCTCGACAAGATATCCAGAGAGAGAGAGAGAGAGAGAGAGAGAGAGAGAGAGAGAGAGAGAGAGAGAGAGAGAGAGAGAGAGAGAGAGAGAGCCAACACATTATTGGACTTAGGTATCACCTTACTTGTTATATATAGATGTTTTCAAGAGACTATATCATTTTAAGGTCTAAAATTTGACACATTCCACCCTCACCCCCCCCCACACACACACAAAACTAAAAACTTTTATAGGCCCCTCAATGTAATGAACTGGAGTTCAGTATGTGGAGGCAGTCTGAAAGCATAGTCGAATGTCTTATCCACATCTCTATTGTGCTTTCATCCCTTCCCATTTTCCTCCCTGCCTCTCTTACCAATTGAATGTTTCCCGACGAAAAGTATTTATTTGCGACGAATAAAACCTATATATTCATGTTCAGCATATCAAATTCAGTAACAAAAAAAAGTACAATTTTAAAGCTTAGGGTGAGTTGGGCCGATATCTGCAATAATACCGTTTTTACTGGCTTATTATTGGTACTAGATCTAAATAAATTGTATTTTAGAAAACTTTCACCTTTTCTACTCTGCGTGGCTGCCACCTCCAAAATAATGTTGATCTGGAAATGTGACTTGACTAGGAGTAGGCTATGGCAATTTTTACTGCACAAAAATCCTTACCGCTCAGAAATGTTGGATGCTGATCCAAAGTGCGGAAGAAAAAAAAGTTTTCGATACTTGCACTAATTTTCTAAATTCATGAATTCCGCCGCAGATAAGACAGAAAATTCCAAAATGTACGAAGAAAGTGATAACACAAAATCTAGATCTAGGTATTTTATGTCTGGCAATGATAAAAGACTGTCTTTCTGGCAGGATTCTGGTATCACTTCACAATCAAATCTGTCAAGACGAAAAACCATTCAAAATTGTCTCTCGGCGATAGGCTCAGAAATTCACTTGATGGATGGACAGCATCATGTTACAAAAGGAAAAAAAAATATTACAGTATAAATATAACCTTTTAAACTCTTACAGTCACAAGCACTTAATTATAAGCGTCAGCGAGTAATACCATTCTAACACCTGATGCGCATTAAGACAGCATCCGCAAAGGTTTTGATTTATATCTATCTTAATTATACCTTTCAAAATGCTCATAAATGCATAACTCACCAGGAAATCTACAGCTGTAATCACACCACACGAAGCACTAGATCTAGATCCAGCCACAGCCGACAATGACTAGATCGAGCGGAGGACCAGAGTTATGTACACTGAACAAGGTTTACAACCAGATTAGACCGCTGCTGAGAAAGCACGCGACACAGACCAACAAGTGGCTCAACTCTTCACAACGAATGCCTGTTTGGTTTGGTCTGTCGTTTATAGCCAGGACAGGCTGTAAAAAGAATTTCTTTTTATAGAAATAGGATCGCGCCTTAGATTCTAAAGGTAGATTTATACGAAGCGGTTTGTAGCTAGCAATTCCATAAACCAGCAGTTTATAATGCATGTGAGTTGTGGAAAGCAGGAAAACTTGATAAATTTGCTTGAAGTAGCAACCGAAATGAATTGTTACTCGTGACGTCAGAGCATTTTGTGCCTTGGTGTTGCCAGCTGCAAATCACTTCGTGTAAACATGCCTTAAGAGAAGCTATTTTCCCAGCGGATGTTTGTTTTCCGCCATTATTTTTTTAAAAGTTCCTCTTACTTTGCCCACGCTTTGTGATCGTCTGCTGAGAGAACGATCTGTGATGAATTTTTTAGATTCGGTTATCACTTAATATAAATATTCTATTAATATGAACCGCATATGGTGATAATCTGTTACCATGTTGAAATAAGCAAATCTATGACACTTGACAAACACTAAAAGAGATTACAATAGATTTTAAACCGCATCAACCAAGGATTTCTTTCTGACTACAGTGTCATGTTTCTTAGCCATTATTGGTCTTGTTTTAATTCTTCTTCTTCTTCTTCTTCTTCTTCTTCTTCTTCTTCTTCTTCTTCTTCTTCTTCTTCTTCTTCTTCTTCTTCTTCTTCTTCTTCTTCTTCTCCTTCATCCTGCTCATTTTCCTCCTACCCCTTCTCATTATCATCATCATCATCATCACCATCATTATTATTATTATTATTATTATTATTATTATTATTATTATTACTATTATTATCATTATTATTATTATTTTAATTGTGACTGTTGTTCTGAGGGTTGTTGTTTTTGTTGCTGCGTCTATAGCTTGGTAATAAAACAGAGGATTTCTGACATATATATTGTGACCGTTTTTGGTGCAAAAAGCGTTATAACATAAAGACAAAATCTATAACTGCAGGGTCCAACTATAAATACATGTAAATAAATACAAAAGTCGGTCGTAAAGTATGGGTAAAAGAAAGAAATGTTTAGAAATAAAAATAGACGACCATCTAGGCGTTTGGCATTTGTACACATATAACTTTTAAATATAACATCCCTTTTCTCCCTTTCACTCGACGAACTGTTGTAAATGATATTTAGTGTTTTGTTGTTTTTTTTTTTTCTTTTCCTTTTCATAGGAGATGAGGTTCAATGAATTTTTAAAAATCTATTTTCTTAGCTTCAAGAAGATTTTCCGGTTTGATACTCTCTCAAAGAGAATGTTGTTTTGATTTAGCGAAAGTCTTTTCTTTAGCAAAAGGGAAAAAAATCAATAATTTCTTCACTTAGATTGAATTATATATATTAAAATTTTTAACTTTTAATTAAGTTTTCGAAAACACGGGTGATTTTTTCTTGCTTTCTTTAAAAAATTATCTTGGGAAAGTTAAGTAAACAAACATGTTTTTTTTTTTCCTTAAGAAAAGTTATGCTGTTGGCCCACTAAACGAAAAGAAGCCAATTGAAAAGAGGAAAGGGAATGTAAAAAAAAAAATAAGGAAGAAGGATGACACCAACGAACCTTAAGTGGGTCAAGGTGTGTAGCTCTATCCCTCAGCTACCAAGTATCGCGTGTATGACAGCGTAGATCTTTAACCATTACCGTGGTTTCTCTGTTCTGTTCAATGCACGAAAAGTGCTCAATAGGAGTCGTCAGCCACAGGTGAGTCGGTGTAGGCTACAGGTGGGGACACATGAATCATCCACCCATCATAGGACAGGTGTCGCACCGGCCGTTGATAGTTACAATTACATGGACCTGGTGTGGGAGTCTTGTGGGAAACTCATCTATGTACCCCGACCCTATTGTCTTTAAAAACAATGACAATAAAGTGCCTGAAGGATCTCCTTCTTTTCTTGATGGCGTTTATTGTTTCTACTCATTTACAACGGTATTAAGACTAGTTTTAACTAAGGACTTTAAATGAGAACATTAAGTAGTTGAGCATTTTTGTAAAATAATAGAAGGCGTCTCGTTGAGAAAGCATTTTGTAGAGTACTTGGAGATCGTTTTGTTCCAAGAACTGATGATCTACATTCAGCGAGAAAAGTTGTTTCAGTGCGGCACAGAAAACTGCAAAATCTCTCTGGGTAGGCCTAAATGTGCTCTGTGGTGCATCTCTCAATCAGAATATGAACGTATCTATTTTGATGTGAGTTGATTCAAGCATTTTGGCATCGTCTGTCGAGTACCGTTAAACACCTCGTAGTTCTGTTTGTTCTTCTGATCTATGGGTTGTTTTTTTTTTTTTCCCCCTGAAGCTTCACTTTTACAAATGTTCGTAACTATGTTTCTTTTTAGATCTTATCTCGTGTATAGATTTAGACGCATTAGCAATTTTTTTTTTTTTTTTATGTTTTAGTCTACTCCTTAATCTCACTTTACTCAGCAGAATCTCCATCTTAAAGTCTGATTCTGCCAGTTATGAAAGATTTTTTTCATGAAGTGACGCAAACAACTTCGCTCTTAAAAGAATTTCTATTAAGATATTTGCTCTTCTGTAACTAACTACACTTCCCCACGCCTACCCCCCCCCCCCCTCTCTCTCTCTCTCTCTCTCTCTCTTTCTTCTCTCTATGTCTGTCTGTCTGTCTGTCTCTCCCTCTCTCTCTCTCTTTCTTCTCTATATGTCTGTCTCTGTCTCTGTCTGTCTGTCTGTCTGTCTCTCTCTTTATACCCCCACTCTCGCCCATGACCACTTGTAAACTTGTGCTGATGATTCTCTGGCTATTTTGAATAAGCTCAATTCTATAAAAGACCATTTCACTCTTAATATTACAAAAAGTCTCAAAGAATTAAAAGCAAAATATCAATGCCGCTCTTTATACTTTCACACCAAATACCAGGTAATAATAATCGCTTATTTTGTAAAGTTTCCTAGTTGTAACTTCTTGAAACTCTTCTTGTCACACAAAATAATATCTGGATGCCCACAAGGCGGTTCACTTTTTGCTGGAATTTATAGCTTTGGGAAGGATCTTTGCATAGATTGAATAAGTACAAAATTAGCTATTTTCCTCTAAGGCAAAACAGGAAATTTAATCAGAGATTAAAGGCGGAATCCGAGTAACTTTATCGTGAGAATCAATTTTTTGCAATACATAATAAAGAACCTCCGATAGTGACTTAAAATATTTGTTGCACATGAAGAAAGTCTCTTTTCTACTGTTTATGGAGTATCTAGTGCCCACGGGAGAAAACTGCTGCCTCTGTTTTGTTAGGATTATTTCCCCTACATTGATTCAACCTCTTGCATGAATTGGTCTCACAGAAGAAAACTCTTTTGCAGATCAAGACAGAAGAGAGAGCGGACTTGTTTCTGCAGACTTCAATATTGCCCCACTCCATTACTCTTTGTATTTTGTTCACGAACATACATCTAACAATTTAGCATATTTAATATGATTTTTAGGAATTGGAAAATAATTATGAACTTTAATTTAAGATTTTATTTTGAAATAACAAGTAAAGATGGAAAAATAAACTGACAAGAGATGGAACAAATCGACAATTTTCTTAGCCGAGAAGGGCGGGAATCCCAAAGTCGGGGGGTGGAAACAGAGCAAGAGAAAAAAATCAGCACAGCAACAATAGTATGTGTAGAGTTTCAAGAATATATACATATATCCTCGGCTTTAGATAGTTTTGAATTCAGAACATTCCTTCAGTCCTTTTAAGAGCCTTATACAGTAACAGTAGGAGAACAAAACGACACACCTGCTACATATATGGCATAGTTGTTGAAAATTCATGGCATGTAATATGTAGATCTTTCAAAACAGTTTGCAACCAGTGATTGATTGAAGATCTTATTTTTAGATTAGAATCTAGAACAAACAATCAACTTTTTCCATCCTGCTAGAGCTCTGCAACATCAAGTTTCTTAGTGCATTTAGTTTAGACTGCTGTAACATTTTATTAAGAAATGTAAGAAAGAAACATTATTATTTATTGTACTCTACCTTTGGGTATGAAATACTTGGGTATATAGAGAATATTGAAATGGCTACGCTTTAAGGCTTCCTTATTTTAAAAATTTCAAACCGACCTGCACTATGAATATCAAACAAAATCTAACCCATGGAAATATTGGTTTTAAATAAAGAAGCCAAAATGTATTTCAAATGATGAGAAAAGTTTATAAGTTCCTAACTAGCCTGTCAGTTATGTATGGATTCCTTCTTTATCTTTACTGTTTTACTTTAATTCCAATTCAACTGTTTCAAATGGCACTCCATCAGTTAACATCATAATGCATTTACAATTTTTAGCAGCACTAATATTAAAAATATTTCATGATGTCTTTGTAAGCCAAGGCTTTCAAAATCCCCTCATCTGTTGTACATACACAATTAACAATGCGGTCAACAGTTGTAGTAACTGGACAAATGAGTCAAAGCTACTAGATTTGTGATTTTAGAACTTTTCATTTAATCCAGTGTATATCATCTTGACATACAAATTCAGGTCACTGTTTCTGTCTATTTTAATAAGTTTTAGCCTCTCCAGCTGACTTACAAATTTAGTGCTTTCACCACTGACTAGTTACAGTATTGTAAAAGTCTTAATTAATCAACATGCCTCATGCAATCAAATGATACTTTCTGGTATTTTGTCCTTGCATAATGTTTCTACTCAGTATAGCGGGTCCTTTTTATCCTTACTTCCTTCTCTCTCTGTCAGCTTATGACTCTACTTCCTCAAAGGTGCCTTTACGAAATTATCAAAAACACTTTATATGTATGCATATAAATATCCACATACACACACATCAAAACAAAGACATCTCAAAAAGGTGATCCAATAATTTTATTCTGCCTCAAATAAACATCAGGAAAAGAGGGCCTCTTCATTTACAGAAGCCAAACATTTACAAATATTCTTTTCCCCTCTTCAGACCAGAACATTAGTCATAGGTAGTTTTATTGCAGCATTCTCTCAAAGTTAGACAAATCAATGTAACATTACATTAGTAGCCGGATAAATGCACCCTTTGGTTAAAAGGTCGCTTTTGTGGTGTGATGATTTTTTTTGCTATGTAATCAGTATAATGGAAACACAAAATACATTGCCTCAACATATTTTTAAAATAGGTAACGATTACAATTTAAATGGACCAGCTAAACATATGCTGATAAGAAAAAGTCACCTCAGTACATACTTTGTAGAGAATCTTGCTCCACTATTTCTTAGTAAAATTAATAAAAAAGGGTTAGGAAAGGAGTTAGCTGGGCTCAACATATGTAGAACGGACGTAAAGTGAGTTGAAGCTACAGTAGACCTACAGGAAGCGTCAGCAAAGCATAGAGAAGCTAATGATACAACGTCACTACTTCTCTGGCTAGCCTATATTAGCTTAGTCACTGCCCACTATTCCAACACAACTATGTGCATGGTCTCAAATTCTGTACCTGATTTGAAAAAATTATGTAATAAACCAAAGTTGAATTGGAAGAAACTAGTAATTTTTTTCTTCTGAACACACACCACACAAACTACCCATGCACTAAGCATTTAACCAGGCACTATTGTAATAACAAGAACATAAATCTAGTTTCTTGATCAAGATTTATCATTACTTCATAAATAATACGCTTCTTGCAAAGATACAAAGAAAAGAAAATCAAATGCATCAATAAAAACAAAAGCTTTAACAGTTTAAAAAACATGATACAAGACCTGGAGGATTTTAAACTAATCCTAACTTCTACATATAATTTATAATTATATATACAGAGACAACAATCACTTACAAGTTTTTAAGTTTCCTAAAATATTTTTTAGAAACAAACATTAAAAAAAAAAAATCAATGAAAATATCAGCCATGAGGATGCAATCATCATGCTAAAAAATACCAACAACTTTATAACATTCAGAGAATAAGAGTTGAACTAGCAATGGACAGATTAAGTTGTATAGATGAAGAGAAGATCCTTCAAGGCTGTGGCACACTGAGCTCTTTCCAAATTTAGTATTGACTTTTTTTTATCTCTCTTCCTTTTGCCTTTCTAAACCTTCAGTAAGTATGATTAAGGTAATGTGAATAATTAAGACAATATCACAAGTTTTCAGCAAAGTTTTTAATAACGAGGAACCATGTGTTAGCCCGATAAGCTTCTAAATGAAACAAAGACAAGAAAATGGAATACATATCAACATAAAAAAAAAATTGTCTATGATGGTATTTCAACTTAACTACTGGTAACTGTAGCCAGACTCATCATAAAGACAAAATGATTTTTTGATCCCCCTCATGACAGTTGAGGAGTTTGTAAAATTAGCCTCTATTATGGATTATCAAAGCAAAAAAATATGCACTCCATTTTTCATTCCACAAATCAAATATTTCACAGTATACCCTTTCTGATTTTTCATCAGAACAATATGATAGCATATCATTATTATTTAAAATTTGATATCAACTGCACTCATTGTAGATGAGATCATACCAAAACTTGCATCATATCAAACTTTCACACATACTCACATTTCCCGCACACATTTTTATACTTTCACTATAATCTTCCAGTTAATCCATTGGGTTGAAAAAAAAAATGATTTAAGCCCTCATCCAAAAGCCAACAAATTTCCAAAGCATTTACTCCTTCATGCATAGTGTTCAAGATGAGAATGATTTTGGTCGAGGAGTGTAGTGAAGTAGACACCATAGAATGTCCTCTCATTATAGGATTGCAAGGGTTATATCTGAGGCCTAGTCTTGCAACAGGTCATCCTCATCCAGATTCATTTCCTGAGAAAAAAAAATTAGAGAGATTTCTTGATAAAAGACAAATATCAATACATGCATAGCCATAAATAATTAAAGTTTTCTGCCAGCCTTTCATTTGCGGCTATCACCCTTGAGATCAACTAAATTCAAGGCTTTCTCCTTCTCCTCATATTTTTCTTTTGTCTATCTTCATTATTCTACTACTGCTCATGCAGATCTATATTCTTGAGTATGTTGTTTTAAAAAAATTGTGTCTATAAAATCTATGAAATTAAAATCTTAAATTCTACTTCACTGCATTGGAACAGTCAAAATTACAAAGAAAAAAAAACTATTTCTGATCAGTTTCCCTCTCTGATTTATACATAAAAAGTTTATCTTTCATAAACCTAGCAGAGTGTCTCCTCGTGAAGAGTGAAAGAGAAACAGGCAAAGCTGCATCCTCACTAGGAAGCAGAGATCCTCTTTTCAGCCTATCCTAATACTTTTCGAAACAGGTAACCATCATTTTTATGAAAGTAGTGGACTCAACGTGATTTAAGTTTTCAGTCATCTGCCACTGTGCTCAACCTAAACGAATGTGGAAAAGCTTTAACGTACGACAGCCTCGATATCCTCGATGTTAACATTTTCCAGATCAAGCTCTAGCTCCTTCTCTAGATCCTCCACAGATGGCTTGGCTGCTTGAGGTGGTGGCGATACAGTGACAGGTGGCTTTACAGCGGGCTCAGCACTGCTCGCAGGGGCAAGCGGAGCAGGCTCCTGAGATGAGAAAAGATAAAAAAAAAACACATGTGGTTTATGAATTATAGGAAGATTCAGGAGACCATAACTGGGAAGACACATGACCTAAGATGAATCAATGACATGTTCTTTTAATAATTGCCCAGCTTTGACACCAAAATTTAATAGCCAAATTTTCCATAATTCTTTTTTTATTACAAAAGGTAACTAAGACCAGAAAAAAATTATTCTCTGAGAATATTATCCAGGTAGTCAGGACCATAAGTTATTGACCAATAGTGAAGCATGAATCTGTTAGGATGGCATCATTTTCTTGCATTCAAAGAAAAAAGGTGTGAAAGAATAGCTGTGCCAGAAGCAAATAAAAACATAATTCTTACAATTATAAGAGTAAGTAAAAAGAGGTCAGACATCCTATACACAAGTTCTCTCCATGTCAGCCGGGCGGTAAAAACCTTTAAAAAATTAGGGAAGACCTAAAAACGGTGGTTTGATAAAATTTTTGTGTAAAGAGCCAATGAGAGTGAGAGAGAGAGAGAGAGAGAGAGAGAGAGAGAGAGAGAGAGAGAGAGAGAGAGAGAGAGAGAGAGAGAGAGAGAGAGAGAGAGAGAGAGAGAGAGAGAGAGAGAGAGAGAGAGAGAGAGAGAGAGAGAGAGAGAGAGAGACAACCTTGCAGCTACATAAACAGCTATAGTGCAATCCTCATCACTTAAACTGCTTCAGTCAAAGCAACTGATTTCTCAGATAACTGACAAAACTACAATATAAATTAAAGATAGTAGCTATTTAGGGCTTCAAATCTTTGTAAAGGGTTTAATTTCATGATGTCAAAAATTTCAGCAACTTCTAGAATTAATTTTCTAAAGGGTGGCAATCTTCCTTTTCTTATAGGGCTCTACAAAGTTAAGTAATAAAGTAAAACAGAAACCTTTTCTGCAGAGGATGAAGCATCTGCAAAGCCATCTTCTTTATCTTCTTCCTCCTCGTCATCATCAGCAGAAATTGGGGCAGCATAAACAAATCTACCGCTGTCCTCTGCTTGCTCCATTTCCTCAACTGCATTACGCTCAGAGTTATTCTAAAAGAGATAAAAAAGACAACTGGCTTTTTTATACCCTAGTTATAAAAATAAAAAAAAAATTATTGAACCATACCTTTCTTTTCAAGATAAAAACCTGAGTCCATTTAAAAAATATGCATTAATTCTTGCACATCAGTGATTTGTCCCTTATGTTGCTTAATATTTCCTATTCTTTTCACATTAATAACAGTTGATGACCAAGAAGTTGGCATTTGTCACACTAAAAGATATTACAAGCAGCAAACAGAAGACAAGGAGTCTCACAATTACACAAGTGATAGAGATAGGTGACAAATTATCTAGTGATATGTTTTTACCCATATCCTTCACTCCTTTATATTATCAGACATATTGCTGCCACTGATGGACTACTGTGGTTTCACTAAATCTCATCTGCATGTGGATTTGAATCTCAATTTATCACACCTAATTCATTCCTTTGATCAGCTAGGCCTTCTAACTCATGTCCAATGCTTAAAAATTAGATTGAAGTAATTTAAATTGAATTACATGAAGTCCAACATTTGTGGCAAATTTGTTTTGATTCCAACTCTATTGGCAATTTGTGAACATGAGTTGTATTTTTTAGAAAGCTTTTCACACCAGCATGATGTTTATGTCATCTTCCATGCGCAATTAGTTGTAGCTAGATAAAATTGGCTTTATAACAGTAAACTATAAATATAGTAGAATCTACTTAAAGTCAACACTTTTATGGGAAACTCTCGCTTAAAAATCAACTCTGTTCGGCAGTCCTATTTTGTATTTTGTTATATATTTGGAATAATTAAAATCAATTTTTTTAGTCTCAAGGTCTTGATTTTATCCAGATTCCACTGTATTTATACCTCGCTGTCCCATCAACTTGTACAAAAAATAAAAAATTAAAGTTTTAAAAGGTTTATTGAGTTAAAGTCACCAAAAAAATCGATTCCTTCAGATCACAGATATGTATCAAGACTCTTTTGAACGACTTAAATCCTTCAGGTGCTTTTTTGATGTTCACAGTTTGCCCTGTGACATTAAAGCCAATATTTATGATTGCCCCATGGATGTATAACTAGTGCTCTTGCACCAACATGTGTTGTAAATACAACCAATACATACTGAAACCACAGGGTTGTTAAAAGTTATTGAAAAACACTATCCGTACAAGAAATAATGACTTTCATCTATATCCTCCTCTGTGCATTAGAAACAAAAACCTTTTAAAGTGAAGCCCTTAAGAACACTCAAATCCACACGACACTCACTGGAATCTTGGAATAAGCCAGAGCTGGCAGCACTTTCTCCTGTTGAGGCTTCAGGTATTGCTCAGTCTTGAGAGCCTGAGTGAGGCCAGGGAACAAGTTCTCATACTCTGAGGGGTTGGCCAGGGATGCTGCTGATTTCTGGTTCACGGAGGATACCTGCTCCTTCCACAGGTTGACCACTCTGTCAAAGTGTTCAGACAGGTTTAAGGCAAGTGTTAGGGAGGAACAAAGTAAATATTCAAGCTATCGAACATCTTATTAGGAAACAAAATAAATACGATATCCGAGTTCAATCTACCGATATTCATGTGCAAATCTAGATAACATTAACAGAATATTTTTTAAAAAAAAAGCTATAAAGTTAAAAAAAAAAAGGCAAATCGTTTAGGGCAAAATAGAGAAGACTTCACAATTCACTCAAAAAGAGAATTCAATATTTAAACCAAAACTATAATGTACCTGGGATTTGGAACTACCAACATGTGCAATCTTGCTCTGTAGAGTTCCATTGATATCTTATCTCTTATACTGGTAAGAACCAACAAACTTGTCAGTTCTCAAAGCAAACATACTCAGCAAAACACATGAATTAAAATTTAAGATGTTTAAAAAAAAAAAGACATTACAAACAAATTTGAATTTTGAACCATCAAATAATAACGAATACCTTGAGATCTGAGAGGGAAGGTAAGTTCTAGCAAAGAAGGCAGCCTCAGGTAAACGGCCTGTATTGATGAGGATCTCTAAACATTCATCACATCTGGAACAATTAATATTGTAGTAAATTAAGTACACATTCATGGGAATCAACAATAACATTAAAAATTATCTTCAGGGCCTATCTACTTTGTTTTGAAATCGATAAAATTTCAAGCATCTATCCTTTGAGACAAAAGGAGTAAACCAGGAATAGCTGTTTTGTTTTGTGCATTGAAAAAAGTATGAAACTAATTTTACACAATCAAGGAGAATTCACTGGTAAAATCAACACAAGTCTGTTGCAAACATGAGCATACTTTAATACAGTTCAGTCCATATAACAGCTAGTGCTATAACAGAACCACCTGATATAACAGCACTTTTCCCTAATCACTTTTTTTCTCCTATTATGCAGTAGTAAAAGTTAACTGATATAACGCCACCCATGATCTTTCTTCCTGTTATAACAGCAATGTAGGTAGGCAGAGCTGTTAACTATAGATAGTGATCAGTTAAAAATTGTTAGTCCTAAACTCAGCAGCCAACACAAATGCCTCTCAAGTCAGTCAGCAAAGTGCTGTACGCAGTCATCACTCTGACAGCTTTACCTGAGCAGCTGTCTCTGTACCAGAATATGATTACAAACTTTTGATACTGATACGGACGGGAATTCCATTAGAACTGCCCACCCACCCCCTCTGCTCCTTCCACTTCAGACTCTCGACTTGTAAGACAGTCAATCGCCTTGTATAATGGGTCAGCATGTAGATCTATGAAAGCGAGATCTAGACTAGTTCTATACTATCATGCATATTTATGACTCGATATAGCATAATCACTAGCGTAACTGGATTCTTTGTTTCAAAACGTTGACAAGCATAAATATATGCATTGGCATTGACCGGGTCTATTTTAGGAGAAGGACATTAGGCATAAGCAGACCTGCCACTCTCCAGGGAAAGAAAATCTGAATGATTCTGTCAACAAATCTGAATCTGCCAAAAAAAATCTTCGGCCTATTATCAGATCTAGATATATTATTTCACAGACCTACCATTACTGAGTCTCGAGTCTTTTCATCTTGATTTACTCTAGTTCTCTTTAGGATTTCTCAATCAATCTTGATAACTAACAAGATATAGATGAAAAAAGTGCTGTCCTCTAGTGAAGATAAAATAAGAATAATCTTTCGTTGGAAATAATGTCGAAGTATAGATGTGAAGATAGAGAGAAGGTAGCACAGACGAATAAATGCTAAAGTAAACCACTCGGCAGAATCAATATTTGGGATGGTTACAACTAAAATATTAATATCAATTTTGATACCGTATTTGATAATATATAATAAAAAACAATATCGATATAATATAACTATATCGCCCGTATTTTTTTTTTTGCAGGCTGTCTGTCGATCTTGTAGGTCTAATTTAAAAAACAAAAAAAGGAAAAAGTTTTTAATTGTGGAGGTGAAAACTTAGTTTGGAAAAAAAATCGGAATATTTCCTAAATATTTGGAAAATCGGAAACAGACCAAATTTGCATAAAAAATCAGAATGATTCCGATTAAATCGGTGTGAATGGCAGGTCTGCATAAGGTTAGTTGTGAATTGATCAACAGATCTAGGAAAGGAAAGCGTGGGTTTAATGTGTTGTATCATTTCAAATAATGAAAAAAACCCACTTCAATTGTGACAGTTAGAGATAATAGCTTTTCATGAGAGGCGCAGCCTGAAGTCACTGGTTCTCACTTGTCCTTGTAAAATTAATTAAGAAAAAAACAACAACTGAAAATGTACAGATTTACTTCACTTGTGCAAGTCACACCTGATAGTGATCTAATCAAGGGAAGAAACCTGTGTTAATGTTTGAATTTTCTGAGTCAAGTCCCATTTCCATAGTTTCTTTTTCTTCCTTATAAATCAGATACTTTTTAATGATCTCAGCTCTAACAGTCCCATGAAAAAAGTCCTGTTTGTGCTGTTATATCAGAGGTTTAAGGTAGCTGTTATGTTTAAAAACTTACTTTCCCAGTGTAAAGCTGGAGAGGAAAGCTACATTGTTCTGTCCAGATTTTTCTGCCGCCTTGCCCAATTTGCTAACCATATCTCTGTTACCAGCAGAGCTAGCAAGCAGGAGGAGGCCACCATAGTCATGGGCCTGGCAATTTAAAAAAAAATGAGAGAAAAAAAATGGGATTAAATAAAATATGTTACATTTGCAATGTACTATTAAGATTTAATGCAAAAAGAATTATACAAAAAAAAAATTTATAAAATAAAACATATTTATTTCTGACACAACTTCACAAAGTTAAATGCTCTAAATTTTACCTCTCCTCATCAACTCCATCCTTTTGATTGAAGATATAAATTATCAATTTAGGCAGCTAACACCAGCAACAGAAATCTTATCAATACATTAATATATTTCTTTTATAAAACATTTTTGCTCAAGAATTGAAGAGTGTGATAATAATTCTTCTCTTCTGAAATCCTCATGCTTATCCTAATCAAAAGATAACATAGGAAAAATGTGGGGAAAAAAAACACCCAACCTGATGCAAACATTCTTGAGCGAGACCAAACTCGCATCTTCTGATAGCCAGTTCAGCCAGCTGCTTCCATTTCTGCTCTGCCTGTGTTTCCTTGGCCAATTCATACGCCGATCTCAGATCCCCTAGCTGGATGGCTAACTCAAACTTGTGTTCAGGGTCACATGTTACAGCCATTGCTTGAGACTTGAAGCCCTGCATGCAACAATAGAAGAATGAACACAAAAGACATTACACCTGATATTTACAGGATAAAATTGTCATTGTCAATCTCTGCTGCATAAAAATGTTTAAGAAACTGTATAAATGTTAATTTTATTTCTCTTCAATATTGCCTTAAGGCTAAGTAAGAAAACATGTCTACTTGGAATATAAATATTTACAATGAAAATTTTTATTGTACTCACTTGCTTTGACAAGGTTAAAATTAAATATTTATATTAAAAAGTTAATAACTTTCCAACATAAACAACATCCTCTGATAAGCAATTTTAATATGGTTCTACTTTCATTCTAGTGTTTTAGTTTATTGCTTTGATAATTATCCAATGGACTGTAAATATCCTTGATGTGCATTTATGATGACTGAAATCAATAGTTAAGCTTGTCATAAATCTGAAGTTTCTAACTGCTCTGTCTCATAATTTGAGAGCCATTCTATGTAAATTATCGCAGGTATATTTTACACTTCAGTTGCCAAACATCAACTAAGTTATATCTGAATACCATTTTTTGAAAAACAGTTTCAGAACCAAAGTCGATAAGCCACTCCAGACTTAGCAATATGATATTTGTCCACTATGAACAGACCTGTTTCTCCAAGAAGTGTGCCACTCTTGTCCTTTGTTCTCGAGGAACAGTAGGCAGCACCTTGTCTGCTGTATCGAAGTCCCTGCGCATGACAGCTGTCTGATACTCCAAAACTGACACCAGCAGAGAAAAGCTAACAATGCTCAGTTCTTTATCTCCAAGGTACAGGCGGTTGTCTTTTGGAATGTAGCCCAAAAGGTACATCACTCTGTGGAAAGATAATGTAAGGGAAGAGAATGAAGAATGAAAAATTCTTATGATCCTTTTTCTGAAAATGTATACTAGTGCTCTTAGGATTGAGAAGGGGGTTGTTAGATCATATTTATATGTAAAAGGGGGGGTCAACGATAGTTATGAACTTTCAGCAACTACCCAAAAATATGTTGGATCTTTTCTTTACATTCATTCTCCCTCAAATCTTTAAGGGCTGTTTTCATAATCACAGAATAGAGTGCTGTTGGTTTTCAGTTCATTTATGTGGACAAGATCATTACTATCTTTATGTAAATAGTCTAATCTTACCAATAAATAGACAAATAAATGAGCCTTTCCCACTCACATGCTCATTGTGTTTTACAGAAATCTTCTGACTGGCTTTTACCAAGAAAGATACCATTTTTAACTCAATGAAGAGTAGTTTAAAAAAAACAAGTCACAGCAATGTATCAAAAAGATCTTCCACTGCATGTAACCTGGTACTCATTTAACACAACAATGAGGCCAGGAAATGTGTGCAAGAAATTTTTCCCCAGGTTTCAAAATTGTCCTGACTAAGCCAGTATTCAAACCCCTATACTCCTTATCTGAGAGCTGAATGTTTACTTTAGACACCATGATAGTATATAACTCTGACGGTGCTTGCAACCAATTAACTGTTATCTAAATCAGTGGGTTGAATAAATGGACAGACTGGATGATTTTCTAAATCTAAGAGAATCAGTTTTAACTAGTATACATGATAAACAGCAAGAACGCTTTGGAAACAGCAACAAATCTAAATGTATAATTCTATTTTCATCCCACACTACAAGACTTGAGACTGCAGCTTATGCCTTCAATTCCTGACATAGAAAACACACTTTACTCAGCCTTTCTACAACACAGTCCTAGGCCAAAGGGTGGGAGCTCATAGATGGCTCAAAAAGAAACAATAGATCACCAAACCTCACAATCTCTTGCACTTAAAAGAAACTCTATAGTGATTTGCTTGCAAATAAAACAAAATTGTAGGATGTAATCATATGGTTGAGTTTTCAGAGATACCACATATTGAACTCGGTTGTGTCCAACCAAAACTTTTTCATAGACTAAAGTATTTTCATTCACACATATTTTACATCATATGATAACGCAGACAATTCATGCAGATTATTTAAAGTGCTATCACATACCTGTCTAAATGTGCAATGGTGACAATCTCTCCTCCCACATAGTAGTTAAGCCTGTTGACACTGTTAGTATAGATGAAACAATCCCCAACCCAGAGACCTGTGCGAACTGTTTCTTCAATCTCATTCAAAACCTGAAGAGGAAAACAACTTTAAATGAAGTTAAAAATATTTAAAGAGAAAGAAATTGTGATTATATAATGGTGAGCCCCTCTATGCAACACAATTCAGCCTATTGCTGGTTATCTTATTTTCTTTATGGATTTGTTGGGAATCTCAGGTTTTAGCTGTCAAATACTCATGACAGAAAGTATACCTTTACATTAAAAGTAAAATTTGATTCCAGTACAAAAATATTTTAAACCTTAAATGAAACTTGGACCCCTTGAACATTTGAACCAATAGGCATTTAAAAAATTTGAAACTAGAAAATGACATATGAAAGCATGGTGTAAAAAAATCTGTGAACTTTGTGTGCATAATTATATTTAGGAGAACACGAATCAAACAATGCAAAAAAAATTAATTCACCTCAAAAGCATCTTCAATTCCATCTTCAGTGACAGCTTCTTTGTTATCCTTGGCAGCCTCCACAGCTTCAGCATTGTATTTGAGGACAAAGAAAGAATCCTCAGTGGCAATGCACACTAGCTCTCCATTTTCACTCCAGAAAATCTTTGAGAACAAAAAGATTCTTGTAAATTAATATCATCAAAGATAAAACAGCAAGCCATGATAAACATTTTTTGAAAAATGGCTGTTTAGTTGAAGTAGGTCTCAATATCTTGATTTTTAATCATTTACAATTTCAAAATCTGCCATCTATTTAACGGCTAATTGTAGAATCAAGCAAAGTAAAATTTTTTTTATTGTATATATTACTAATAAAATGTGAATCACTTTTTTGGGTGAGACATCTTCTTTGGTTTCTTAAAGATTTTTCTTAAGGAAAATTATATACAGATCACACACAGGGAATTACTTTTGTTTTTTCTCTACAAACTAGACGATAAGAAAATTTCATGTAATATAATTTGTAACACTTCTTTGTCTTTAAACCAATTCACTTACGTGTCTCGGAGTAATTTCTATGCGCCTAACTAGTTCAGTTGTTTCCCAGTCATAAAAAGCTAAGCCGCTCACAGATCTTACTCCAAGCATGTTGCCACCATGGATACCTGGAGAAGACAAAAGTTTATTTTTCAAAAAACTTAATACCTTATTCTTAAAAAGACCAAATTATATGCTATTACTTTTTAAAAGAACAAAAAAAAACTCGAAGAAATTCATAAAATGAGGAAATGAAGTCTTCAGAGGAAACTTTAAAGAATTATAACATGCCATACCTTCAGCACCAAAGTCAGGTTTGAATGACTTTTGTTCTTTGAAGTTCTTGAAAATCTTGACTGAGGTGCTGCCTTCCCTCACAGCATAGACTGAGGAGTCATTGCTCCAAACAAATTCTTGAGCAGACCCAAATGCTTTATTTCTCAAGGCCATGGCTGTATAGATTATGTACTCGCCATCTCCACAAACCACGACAAACCTGGGCATGGAGAGCCAATCTTAAAAGTTATTAAACTTGCAGCCCATTGTAATAACCCATTTATTTATTATTATGCTTATCTTTATCAAAAACTGTATAACTATTTCTGCCTTACTAAAACATAAAAACCATATACATATATATATATATATATACATATATATATATATAATAGAATTGTACATCACTTTTGTGAGAAAAACACATATGACCCTACTTATGATAAGATAATAAGCAAAAAAAAAACAAAAAAATTTTATAAGGTAACAAACTCCCTCTAATCTTTCAGGTAATCATGAGCTTAAAGTTGAAATATATGATCATTCTTATAATTCCCATAACACCTTGCTACATTTGATTCCTACCAAAAAAAAAAGATATCTAAAAATTGACAACCTTGTATCAACTTCTCACTCTAAATTTACTATTGTATATCAGGGATCACTTAGTAATTGCATGTTGACTACTATATATGATAGACTGAGATGAGATTTACAAAGTCACCTTCCATTTGGATTGTGAGATATTGTTTGTGGGTAGATCTCACAGCTTCCCATATCCTTGACAGCCAGTGAAAGCCTTTCCCCATCTTTGATCTCCTGATCAGTCATGGCTTTGATGTTAGCTTGCTGGATCTCGGAGTGCTTGGCCCAGATAATCTTTCCGGAGGAGTCCATTGACATTGCTGGCTCCTCGCGACCAAGCTAGAGATAAAAAAATTTACATGAGCGAACGGACTGATTCATTTTAATACTTAAGTCTAACAGTGTTCTTAAGACTGACTGGTAAAAGCAGGAATACTACTGAAGTTCTGGATCAATGATAATTCCCTTATTGGCAGTGATATAAATTTTTAGCAATGGTACATAAAAAATCTTTATGTAGATAAAAGACAAGACACCTACAAGCAAAAAGATGCTATTAGTCTCCCATGTAGTTCTAATATACAGAATATCAGATATTTGTACTCAGACCACAGACAAAACATTGGAAATTCTCCCTTCTGTCTGTCAAAATATATTACATTTCTTTAGAAAATCTTGATAATTTTATGCATTTTCCACTACTTGGTAGTCTAGAAAAATAGACTCTTCTTTGAAGCACAATTTTAAATATGAGAGTTAGTGTGGCCCTTTCTAAGTCAAAATCAGTTCCGTTATGACGATCAACCTGATAACTATAAAACTGCATTTAGGCTGGTTTTCAAATTAATGACAGAAACTGGTTTAGCCCTTGGGCCATTAGAGGTTGAGTATCTAAGCCTTTGATTGAAATGAAAAATAAAACTTTAAAAAAAAATTCTGCCTAAGTAAACAATTAACCCCCCCACAAAACAGAAAAGTCAAATAGTGCAAAATGCAACTAATCTGTTCTGGTTGGACAAATTGCCTGCATGAAAATTATACCTTGATAATAATGCTGCCCTCGTCATAACCTAGAGCAACATTGTTGGAGCCTTTCTGGCAAGCAATGGTCCACACCCTCTCTAGACCATAGTTGAGAGTGCTTTCTAGGCGATAAGTATTAGCGTGCCAGATACGCACAGTGCCTGAAAAGTTGGAGAGTCCATAGAAGTGATTTGATAATATTGCTCTTTCCACAATACATTCTATGTTTCAGAAGGCCTAGAAAATTCTTCAACTTGTTATCTTTAGGTTGTGTGCCTTACTGAATGGCGAAAGAGGTATTATGTAGTACCTTTTCATTACTTTGAATTTCATTAAAATCTTACTCTTTACATGTAGAAAAAAAAAGAGATTTCCTTGGCAGTCAAGGGTTACACAATTATACAAATTTTTACGAAAGCCAAGATTTGGAAGATCATCATGCAAACCATTATACGGTACACCTTACTGAAAACCATATTCTAAACAGATCAAGCATATAATTACAAGAAGTGATAAGCCTTGTAATAACACCTAGCTAACTACAAGTCAGCTAAGCCATGGATATCCTATTGAGTATCATAAAAAAGAAATGAATCTGAAAGATCTTTTAGGCATACCATCTTCTGATCCTGTGAGAATGACTGGTAGAGTGGGGTGGAATGCAACTGCAGCAACATTCTGAGCATGACCTTCTAGTGTTTGCACGCATGTTTTGTTCTGCGAATTGAATTTTAAAAAAATCAAAAAAACTAAAAACAAGAACATAAAAGTGTAGATAAGATTTATTTTTTTCTATGATGCATTTGTAGCAACAGAGAAATGCACAAACCATACAAGAAAGATTTGATATATAAAGCTAATCTTTTCTCAGTTCAAAATAAGGTGCAATCGATAGCAGGAGAAATTGAGGTAATATTAATTAAAAACAAAAAAAGTACTCACCAGATATGAATAACGCATAAAGATAGGAAAATAAAATGTTATCTCTCACACTTTGTTTCTCACCTGGTAATCCCAAATCTTCACCAGATTGTCGTCTGCTCCTGAGATGAGATATGGCTTGTCCCCCCCACAGTAATAGTCCACACAGTTAGCCCCTTTCTCGTGACCCTCTAGGGTAAAATTTGGGGTTTGAGAACCTAGTTGCCACACCTGAAAAGTTATGTGCAATGTGATTTTAGCTTGCATTCAATAATGTTATTTCATTGCCTTCTTTGGGTAAAAAAGAACAACTCAAAATTCTTTGATTTACTTAAGATGAAATGAGAATCCTATGAAAGTTTGCTTTCACTGATAATAAAAAAGATCCATATCAAAATAATACATTTGTATCTTTGTTCCTGTAACTGTAATGGAGACTTGACAGTTGGCTGGGCATGGAAACTTTCTAAACAATAAGGTTAGTCAATTTGACCTAGTTTTTGTGCTGAATTATGACTTAAGTTTCAAAATGGATGTCAATAGAGTTGACTCGACTTCCCTCAAAACTATGGCACCTAAGTGTTTCCCTTTGTACACGACTGTGAAATGCACGAAATGTGCAAGTGACCCAAAAAAGTTAAATTTATCAAGCCAAAAAGCTGACTTATTGGTGTGGTTTTGCCCAGCCTTACTAAACAAAACTTAAGATTACACAGGCCTAACTCAACAATCTCAAAAACCCATTACCTTGATGGTGCGGTCCAATGATGCACTGGCAAATTGATTGTTATCTTTGGGATTGATGACAATTTGCATGACATAATGTGAGTGTCCCTCAAACACCTGAGTACACATCCATTTCTTCTCCCAATCCCACAACTTGATCAGCATGTCATCTGAGGAAATAGGTAATAGACCATTTGATGAAGCCTGTTGTTATCAAGGTGATCTTATAACACCTTCCTCATAGCATCAAATTGACAAACCTCCATTCAGGAAATATACTAATGACTAAATTATTGGTTAACTTCTGTTTGTGACTGCCATTTTAAGATTCAGTATGTAATTACTTCAATCTTGCAACTGAACACATGACGGATAAGAGAACACCCAAACATCAAAACGTTCAGTCGCTCTGATGCATCCATCTATTAAGTTGGGAAAAAATGAAGCCTTAAAGTTAAATTTAGTATTTATAAGACGATCTGATTCAAACCCAAGATAGCGAGACTTCAAGGGCCATTAACAGAGATAAGGAAGGGAAGGGCGGAAGAGAAAATGCATGGCTACAATTCATTACCCTGCTTTTCTGAATAGTTTACAGTATGTAACAAGGATAAGTTTGTTGCTTTCATTCTAATGAGATTCGGATCTAAACCATATTAAATCACGGCTAATAGAGCGACCAATAACAATAACAAATTAAAACTTAATCAAAACCTAAATGATTTTGCACCCACCACTGCTGGTAAGAATGTATGGCTGTGTTGGATGAACTGCGATAGATCTGAGATAATCTGAGTGGGCTTCAAACTGATGAACCCTCTCCAAAGTGTTGTAGTTAAAAACACGGACATGCATGTCATCCTGTAAAAGAAGAGATTATTGACTTTAATGCAATAGGACAGGGACAGATGCGAACATTTTTTTCATCCCGTGTGTTCGAAACATGAATGGCATATAAAAGCAGATTTCCTTTTATGATATATTCTCCACTAGTAACAATACAAGAGTACAAAAAAAAAAACAATTTCAGGTGCCAGCATTCACTTAATTTACAATAATTTGATTAGATACTTACTGAGCCAGAAATAACCCAATTTTTCCTGGCTACAAACTTGGCCGCTCGAACTGGCAGATCACATACTTCAAAGGACTTGATCAGTTGCTGCAAAGGATGATAAAATCAATTTTAAAAGCCATAAAACTAAAAGGTACCATTAAAATAAAACTGAATCATCAAACACATTTTCAGATTTAATGCAGTATCTTAAAATTTCTGAGTCATGTTCAGATAAAACAAAAATATTGTGCAAGTATTTTCAAATTTCAATAATTGTGATTTCTGTGTTCTTGGGAAATTTGTTGTCATATTCACTTTATTACTATGATCAAACGTGAATAAAATCTTTATCCATAAATTTGTGTGTCAATAAATTATTTCAAAGCAGAATAAATGGTAATACTTAAAAAAAAAAAAGGAAACTTGATATGGACCATTACAAATTAACCCAGAAGCAAAAGAAAAATACTTGCTTCTTGAGAAGATTACTTACCTGAGATTCAAAGTTCCATATATGGATGTTTCCATTGTACAAACTGGCTAACATCCATGGCTCTGACGGATGCAAGTCAACACTTTTTACCCTGTCCGACCGAGCAGAGAGTTTCCGCTTAATATCCAACCTGAGTGGCTGTGAAGAGAAGGGAAAAGAACAAAAATTTAAGATAATATGGAATGAATGTACCTATACAAATGTGTCAAGAAAAAAATCCACTTGGCATTTTCATAAAGCAAAAAATTTCAATGAAATTGCTCTACAAATCTCTTTCAGTCATTTTAACTTGTATTTCTTCAATTTTTATCTAAAGATTCATTTGCTCCTGGAATGGAATACTTAAAGATAAGTGGCTCATACAATATCCAACAGTTTACATGAACAGTGTTAAAGGATATCAAGGGGTTTTAAGAGCAAACACACGAAGCAAAAGTCACTGCAGTCTGCCAGGAGAGAGCTCTAGAGAAGGCAAGTTCTTAAAAATTATTGTGATCTTTGTCTCATTCTAAACCATCCCAGTCTAGTTTGAGTGCATATTGAGAGATTAGGTCAAGCTGACATCACAATAATGTGTATAATGAGATGCTCTTTCTCCCCAACAAGCACTTTTTTCAAGTTTTCAGGCCTGGGGTTGGAGATGAGAGGCAACCTGCTTATAGATGTATTTTTAGGGATTATATGTGAATGTGCAAGTAGACAGTTCTTCAAGTTGCAAGCATCAATCCTTTTCCCCCTCATATTGAAGTCTCTTTTAAGTCTTTAGAGATATTAATTATGGCTCAGGTTCCTCCAAACATGAGTTTTGACTGGTTAAATTACGTTCAGTCCACTTTATAAAAATCATGTTAATGCTCCTTGCAAATAAGCCCAACTTGTTGACATATATGCACAAAATAAACAAATTTTAATAGACCAAGATATTGGTGTTGATAAACTCCTGGTAAGTCAGAGTAAAAATAGAAGTGAAAAGTCAGGTCCAGAGAAAAGATTCATTCTATAATCACTGAGGAATTTATCTTAAGGCCGGTATAGTTTTAACAGACTCCACTAAACTTAGTGTAATTTTGACATGCTGTAGACTTATCAAGACTGGCAGGCTCTAATAAGGCTCTGTGGCGCTACAACAATCTAAAGCTACCAGAAAATGAAACGCAATAATAATTTAATCATCTGAGATTACACCTACATGTAGTATTCATTTAACATAGGTAGTTTAAAGTGAGGTAGTGCAGTTTCTGTATGTTTTAAAAGCTTCATACGTATATCTAGATCTATCTTGAATTATGATTTAAAGTATCCACACGACATGAACATCAGCCCCCAAAGACTCAGGCTACAGCATAATTTAGACTAATCGAGGGAAGTTGGAATGTTTATCATTATGATTTTTGCTCTGCTAGTGAAGAATCCAAAGGCATTAATTGTCCTACATAGTGTTTTCATAGATAATGTCTAAACACTTACCATACTGTTAGTTATTCCTTTTTAAATTTTAGCCAGGACGTCGAATAATAATGTTTTCTTAGATCAACGTCACTTTATTTATTCTGTTACCGGTGGCATACACAACCGTAACTTGCTTGTACGTGGCTTCGCTGTGTGCGCATGTCATCGGAAGTTAATGTATTCTCTAAACACCATGAAAAAAAGAGTTCGCAATGAAGAGTGATGAGGAATGGATGCATTCGGAAAATTATAGGCCTAGTAAGCCTAGTTTCACGTAAGGTGAGGGGAAGATGGGGAAACGACACAGCCACAACAGAATAGTTCTCAAAACAGAACTTTTAATGGGAAAAAAAAGTTATAGATTACGCTCAGACTTGAGTCTTTGTTTTTAATGCTCTATCTTAATAGTAAACGATTAATTTATAAGCTCACAACCGGCACGCTTTTATGTCTTCCACATGAAGATGGTAGTTTAGGGTCCCAAATTCACTATGTTTCTATATCACCACACTTGGAGTGGGCTTAACATAGTACTAATTACTAAGGGGCATGCGCGAATCTCTAAAAAATAGAAAGATTGTAATGAGAGAGAGAGAGAGAGAGAGAGAGAGAGAGAGAGAGAGAGAGAGAGAGAGAGAGAGAGGGGGGGGAGGGGTGTCAATTGGGCAAGGAGAAGGGGAGGAGGGGGGGGGGGGATCAATTGGGCAAGGAGAAGGGGAGAGGGGTCGAGAAACAGATATATAAAAAGGGCGAAGTCAGTAAGTTGGAACAAGCTTAGGAGTAAAAAAAGCAAAATCTGCCTCTATCTATGTAACTCTTCGCCACCTTAGAATGGGAAATTGAATTTCTAGATTGATCGCTTAACTGGGATATCGTTTGGTTGTCAATGTCGGTCAATACATTATATTTGGAGTTTGTGGGTTCCGAATGTTTCTTTACTTTGATGGCATATCACGGCTACTCTACTATCTTATTGATCAATGAGTGTGAAATTGATGTGGCTAGCGTAGTGATTTGTGCCCAGGGAGGTTTAAGTGTTAGGTTTCTGCACACAGCCCTCTGGAATAACCAGTAGACCATGGTCAGCATCACCTCTATCATTGTGCTCTCTGTATCCATCACTCAGCGCCTCTCCCCCTCTTTAAGACTTTCTTATCCTCCAACTGCATCTCTTTCAACCTCTCTCCCATGTTCTCTTTTTCCTTTTCATTTCTCTCTTTTTTTCCGCTCTCCCCTTCTCTCTCTCTCTCTCTCTCTCTCTCTCTCTCTCTCTCTCTCTCTCTCTCTCTCTCTCTCTCTCTCTCTCTCTCTCTCTCTCTCTCTCTCCCTCCCCTCTTTCCGTCCCATTCACCCTATCACCAAAGGGGGAGTGTGCTACTTTTTTGCGATCAGGAATTTACGGAGGGACTGGGGAGAAAAAACCAGACTTAACAGTGAAGAAAGGCAGAATAAAAAGAGAGAAAGGCAAAGATAGAGGCTGGCGAAAAAAGCCGGATAGGAATGGAGACAACGATAAATTATAATGAACTAAGTAGTCCTATGGCGAGACCTCAGTTGTTCGTGGGGAAATTTTGAATTTAATAAATTTCCTCATGTTATGCTACATGTATGATCTACGTAAAAGAGCACGCCCGTATCTGATCTTATAATTTTTTTTCCGCATCCCCCCCCGCCCCTTTTTCCCGCCCGCGCCTTACACACACACACACAGATACGTGCGTACACAAATACACCCACTTACACACTAAGGCGGCTCATCCCACTGTAGCCATTTGTTTTTCGTCATTTTTTTAAACTACTATCCAACAATAAATCAAAATAAAGTGGTCACATGTAAACACAACGCCCGCCACAACAGAAAAGAGTGACTTTGCACTGATTTGCTAATTGGTAGATCGATTTCTATGCATTCGAACGTGTAACCGAGGCATTACTGGTAATCGTTCAGAAACACAATATTATACCAATATTTGATAACTTTTATAAAGTTCATAGCCCAGCATCACTGAAAAAGATAATTCCAAGAGATTTAAGGCTTTAGGGCTCATCGGAATGCAATGATAAAAATGATGACTTACTATTGTTGTCGTGACATAGTAAAGGACTTACAGATTATGCTCATTAAACTCTGCAAGTGCTGAGATGCCAATATATTCGTACCTACATGAGCTTTTAAAAGGATTAAAATTAGATTGAAAATTTATTGAAAAGCTTCATATCATTTTGCAATTCCATTTGAAAATTAATGATGCTCAATACTGATGGCTGGTTAAAAAATAATACAAATTTTTTGCGATGAGCGAATCAACGACGAATGTTGAACCCCAAACAAACGGAAAACGACTAATAGGCACCCGCAAAATCTTTTTATAGTTATCACATGGTTTGAAGAAATCATGGCGGCTGTACTATTTTTGTCCATCACGTGGTTCAAAATGTACAAACAATGTGTCTATAGGGACATGTGTCCCCATACTCGCCTGAGTCTAAACGGACATGGAATTCCATGTGACGTCACATAATTCGTGTTTGACCCAGATCTCACTTCCTTTCCACCAATATTCAAAATGGAGAAAGGACGTGTGTTCAAAACGTATGAAGAGTTTGAGGCAGCCCTTAAATCATTTTCAGTGGCACTCACAGTCTATTTGGGAAAAGATCGAGTGAGTCAGTGAAAGAACTAATACTGAAGTACCTAAAATACAAAAGCATTCTCTTTGTGTGCAAGCACTCCCCGTCCAAACACACCAGCTCCTCGACGGGTCAGCGCCAATGCCTAAGGTAAGTCCCATAAGTGCTAATGAGACCTAGAGTTAAATATAGATAGGTCTTATATCCAGATCTAGACGATCTGATTTTAGATTTTAGTGGTTGGTTAAAGATAAGGGGTGAGTTATCCTAAGCCTAGATTTTTAAATCCTTCCCTGCCTCTTGGAGTAGATCTAGATCTATAACAGAACGGAAAATTTGGCATGAGGGCACCAAAAGCCTTATTGAAAGGCATTGTCAGAGTACTGATCTGAAATATTTTGCAGTTCATAGGACAAATATTATAATTTACTCTAGATCAAGATTTGTCAATCAATCATTTATTTTGAGGTTTCAGATTTTATAAGCCAAAGTTATTTTTCTTTAGATGTTGGCCACTGCCTACCATGTGGCTTGATGCTATACACTAAATGAACTTTGTAGCATTCAACTCTATCTATAGATACCTAACTACATACTCTTCATCACTTTCACAGGTCCCTCAAACTAGATTGTCAAGCCAAGATTCGGTTGAAGATCCAGAGGCCAAAAGACCAGTCTCCACCCTTCCTGGCCATCACAGTGTAGTATTTGAACCATCAAGGGCATGGCCTCACCCAAGAAGTAATTACACTTTCCTTTGTATTTTTCTATTCTGCCTCTTATAGAAATAAATACATATTTTCATTTACATGCGGACTGTGGAGAAAAGACAGGAAAGCCTGCATTGCTTGTTCGCTTGTACTGTTACAATGCAGGCAGGGCAAAATGCTAAGGATTTTTTTCTACTAAAAGTTTTGGTGCTTTTTTCCAGTTTTTACAGGTTGGGAAGCGGTGTCAATTTTGCAGAAATAAATTGAATATAGGAAAAAAAGGTGTTATTTAGCTCTGTCGTTATAGCAATGGTTTTCGCTATTCGAGGTGTTAAACATGGGTTCCACTGTACAGGAAAGAGAATTGTCCGTAAATTTAGGGAATTCTGTATACGTTATACATTCATGTGATCCCCCACAAATTCTGTCCTTGGACAGACAAACTTTTGTTGAAGGTTGGACGTGCAAAAGAAATGGTAAAAATATAATTCTACGCTGAGTACGATATTTTTCCATTGTTATTAATATAAATTTTTATACATTTCAATTCCAATATTGAGATTTGTATTGTAGTTCAAACTATCCATGATATTGGTGTTTATTTTATCATTCATTTGTATTAAAAAAATTTCTTCTCTCTATCTTTACACCCACAGCTCACCGTTATTTCCAACGAAAGATCATTCTTATTTCTTCATATGATAATAGTGAGTACAGCTAGGTGTTTCGTTTTTTTTGTCAGGATACCATATCTACTCTCTCTCTCTCTTCTAATATACAAATTTATAACTCGTCATTACACCGAGAAAAACTTGCTTCATTAAAACCGGTTTCAGCATTAGAAAAGAAAATCCTCAGTTTATAAAGCCACTTTAAAATTATTACAAAAATATATAAATTCTCTCTCTCTCTCTCTCTCTCTCTCTCTCTCTCTCTCTCTCTCTCTCTCTCTCTCCTATCTCTCTCTCTTCTAATATACAAATTTATAACTCGTCATTACACCGAGAAAAACTTGCTTCATTAAAACCAGTTTCTGCATTAGAAAAGAAAATCCTCAGTTTATAAAGCCACTTTAAAACTATTACAAAAGTATATAAATTCTCTCTCTCTCTCTCTCTCTCTCTCTCTCTCTCTCTCTCTCTCTCTCTCTCTCTCTCTATCTCTATATATATATATATATATATATATATATATATATCCCCTTCTTTTCTTCCCTATCCCTTCTCTGTGTAACTTGTTCCTTTCTGTTCATAATTATATGTTCCTCTCAACATCTTCAGTGATAATCTGACAGAGATCTTCAACTTCTTCTTCATTTTGAGAAGGTCAGCAGCCACAGACTAAGCAACTTGAGACAATGTGCTTTTGAGAGAGAATCCTTACCATCTACTGAGTTTTGAAGAGTGACGCAACACCAAGTTTTGCCCTTGATGTGTAAGTTGATCTTCTTTTCTCAAGAATTTTCAACTACTTTAAATTCATGTGATCATTGCTTTTGATGTCATAGAAAAAGTGCTGAGACCTTCTGTTGGTTCAATTCAAGCAGCCTTGTGACATCATGGCATTATTATTATTTTTTGTGTGTGTGTTTTTCTTCGTTTTCTTCAGTAGGACAGACAGGTTTTTCAATCTTTCATGTCATCTCTTTTCTTATCCTCTCAGCTTAAAACAAACTTCATCTTTCACAAAAATCATTTTTCTTTTGGATTTTCTCAAAAAATTAAGAGAGGGAAAAATCATTTCTTCTTGCTTTAAGTCTTTGCAGGTCAAGACAAATTTTGGGCTACGTTTGTAGATCAATCAAAGGTAGTCAGCTAACACCTCATGTACAAGTGAGACTAACATGTTTACCTTCTAAAATTCATGTCTTTCTCTTCAACCAAATTTCATGTCTGCAAAGTGTTGTCTGTGAGTACAGTACCATCTTTATTTACTTACATGTATCTTTATGTAAGTCGCCATGTAGTGATGTATTTTCTGTTTTTTTTTTACTTCAAATTTCAAAGAGCATTAGAACAAGAGAGAGAGAGAGAGAGAGAGAGAGAGAGAGAGAGAGAGAGAGAGAGAGAGAGAGAGAATATATATATATATATATATATATATAGTCAGCTTACACCTTATGCACAAGTGAGACTTGCATGTTTACCTTCTAATATTCATGTCTTTCTTTTCAAGCAAATTTCATGTCTGCAAGGTGTTATCTGTGAATACATTCCTTCGTAGTATGTTTTTTTTTTCACTATGTGTGATTTGAGTCCTTTGAACTTTCCAGCTTTGAAAATGTTATAGAACTGGAGTGAGATGTTATATTTGCAATCTTTGCTGTACTTATGGCAGTGGTTGTCTATACATAATTTTATGTAGAACAGCGCTCTACATATGTGGTATTCATCTACGTTCAAACAACAGAGACAATATATGTTTATATTGCTTACAACTACGTTTATTAGATACATCTTTTTTGTTGTTTTTTTTTTGTAGCTAGACACAAATCCTTAGATGATTCATGGAAAATACCCGGTATATCAATGAATTAGGTGCCCTGCTCTTTAGATTAGGCAATCATGACATTCTGCGCATCTCTATCCCTTGATGCTGTTAGTGCATCTGTCACTCATTTTACATTTAGCTACTTTTTTAATCCATGCTACATCTTCTCTCGCTTCTTTCCCCTGCTGCCTTTTCCTTTAAAATCAATCCAGTTCTCAAAGATGTTTCAGTTTCTTTTTTCTCATCACATGGCCAAAAAATACTGCCTGTAGATTAAATATGGTATTTATGAGCATATATATGCCAGCTCCTCGTACCACACTTTAGTTTGATTTCTTTGAAGTCCATAAATAAGATTCATAGCATTCTCTTTAGGAACCACATTTCTGTTTCCTCCAGTTAATTTTGTAGTTGTTTTTTAAATTGTCCAAGCCTAACATCCATACATAAGGATGGGTTCAGTAAAACACTCCAGTGTCTTTTTTGATGCAATTTCACAGTTATTGTGTCCATCTCTTCACATTCAAGTGCCCAAGTATTTGCATTGATTCCTGAACGAATTATCTTTGGCTACTAAAGAATTGATCTGTGCACACTCATTGTTTCGATTGACGACCATTACTTCTGTATTTTTGCTCTTTAATTCATATCCTTTCCTTCTGCTTTCTGTTGCTTACTTTGTGCCCTCCTATTTTAATTCCTGAGGATCCTTCTATGCTTCTCAAATCATTTCACTGTAGAGAGAGAAAAGGTCTGGAGCAAGAACACATCCTTGTCAGACACCGCACTTTATTATTTTTTTTGTTTTAATGAGCTGACTTACCCATCAACTCACATTGTTGCTGTCTGATATCATTTCATGTTTTATTTTTAATTGGTCTTGCCCATGGACCTCTCACAGACTAGCAGAGGGAAAGATACCCTCATTCCTCTTTCTCAGAGTTGGCTCTGAGCTGCCGCCCAATATAAGTCATGCTTTTTTACCTCTAATTTGAGCAAATATTATAAATTTGAGTTAATCTTAAAGCATTCTAAGATTTACACTTTTTATAAACATACATTTAATTTTTACACTGCTTGCTGTAGCCATTCTTTTTTTTGCTCTTCAGTGAAGCCATTTTAATATTGAGCTATAAGAATATGATCTTCAGCTCAACACTGTATGATGTAACTGTCTAAACCTCGCCTCCATTCTCACTCTTTCTTTTCTCTCCCATTTTTGTCGTTCTGTCTTAGTCTGGGCTTAGACTATGAGGATTTTCTCCTTTTCCTTTGTCCTATATCATTTTTTCCCATATTAAATCTTCATTTCTGTTTTTCACTTCATATTAAGACATTAGCTCTAAACTCTTATTAGAGCTGGCTAACCAGAGTCAAACCTTTTTTTTCTTTTTCTCCCAACTCTTGAGGCTTTTATGTGAGGGATATGTGAACCCAAGGGTGCAACTAGCCGATTTTTGAAAGGAGGACCTCGGGGTAGTAACAATATTTCTAATCCAGGTTAATTCGAGGCACTTGTGGGATTGACTGACAGTGATAAAAATAGCATTATATGAAAGAAATACTTGTGAACTTCTCTTCCTATATTTTTAGTTAAAAAACTTTGTACAGTGCTATCTTTATTTACTTATATGTATCTTTATATAAGTCGCCATGTAGCGATGTATTTTCTGGCTTTAATTTTACTTCAAATTTCAAAGAGGGTTAGAACGAGAAAGAGAGAGAGAGAGAGAGAGAGAGAGAGAGAGAGAGAGAGAGAGAGAGAGAGAGAGAGAGAGAGAGAGAGAGAGAGAGAGACAGAGACAGACAGACAGACAGACAGACAGACAGCATAAGCATAAGCATACAATGACAATATATATATTAAAATTTAAGTTATTTTGTTTTAAATATTTTTTTATATAAGCCTCTAGTTTTAAATGTTACAAAACTTATAACCATTTCTAAAGAAACTCAAGTTTCAGTATACATTGTCGATTTTAGTCGAGACGCCTATAATACAAGCCTTTTCAGTTGAATATTGCTCACCCGATCGGCTGGTTAATCAGCACACTGTTACGATGACATTTGTTAATAGCTATCTAGAGCAACTCCTTCACAGTCAAAACAACATCGTTCTCAAAACATAGAGAGGACGTGTTTTTTTACATTGTGAATGTCAAGGTGGTGGTTCTTGTGGAAACGGTCGACCTAGTTTTGGATTAACAAAAGACACAAACGTTTGTTGCCTCGTCTTTTTTTCCTAGTCTTTATTTGGCTAAGGTTTCACCCCCCATATTAATCTTTCTTTTTTGTGATTCCTTTTCAGAAGTAAAACGTGGGACCTTGTTTGAATCCTCAAAGCTTTCTTATCATCCAGTTACTATTTGATTTTAGTCGAGACGCCTATAATACAAGCCTTTTCAGTTGAATATTGCTCACCCGATCGGCTGGTTAATCAGCACACTGTTACGATGACATTTGTTAATAGCTATCTAGAGCAACTCCTTCACAGTCAAAACAACATCGTTCTCAAAACATAGAGAGGACGTGTTTTTTTACATTGTGAATGTCAAGGTGGTGGTTCTTGTGGAAACGGTCGACCTAGTTTTGGATTAACAAAAGACACAAACGTTTGTTGCCTCGTCTTTTTTTCCTAGTCTTTATTTGGCTAAGGTTTCACCCCCCATATTAATCTTTCTTTTTTTGTGATTCCTTTTCAGAAGTAAAACGTGGGACCTTGTTTGAATCCTCAAAGCTTTCTTATCATCCAGTTACTATTTCTCTGGATAACGCATTTAAAGAGAACATGGAAACTATGTTGACTGGAGTAAAAACCTAATTAATGTTTTTGAAAAAAATTTATGTGAATTATTAATTGTCTTTTATTGTAATGCAATGTGAGCTGAAAGTCAAACAAATTAAAGTTCATTTAACAGGCAATGCCCTTATATGTATTATCTCTTTTAATGAAAATGTCATATTCGTTTATGTTATATACATAAGTTAAACTGACGTTATTTTTAAAAGACTGTATTATTTGTCTTTTTAATTATTTTAGAAAACAATGTGTATTATAATGATTCCTTTTTATATTTTTATAATTTGGATTTCTCTGAATAAACTCAGATAACACTCTTTTTTTACCTGTCTTTGTTGTTTTTGATAAATGTCCTGTTTTTAATACTAGGTTTTCGTATGTAATTATGGTATTCATCAAGTGATTTCAAATCATTGCAATTTGCACAGAGTTTAAGATCCGTCATTTTTATACAAAAGAAATATTGAACTCCATTTTACAGTAATAGAAACATAAACCCTTATTGCAGAATTGATAATGCGTGGGTGGTATGTGTTGGGAACATAACATGGAATAGCCAACTGCCACAAAGATGGTGAATCAATATTGAATAGTTAAATAGGGGTGACAAAATCCTCTTTATTTCTATCTCTACAAATCAAGCATAATTAAATATTATTACAATAGAATAGAATTCGAAATTTAAAAAAATTCAAAACGGTAGAAAGATTTTCATTTTTTCTTTCTCTATACTAATACAATAGACGTGCTGTAGAATCGAAATGATCCCTATAAATCATCAAAATAATACCATATTATCAAAATGTAATCGAATTTCAGACCGGAGTAAAATTGGAATTATGCTAATTATAGAGATTACCAAATTGGAATTAACCGGCGGCAATATTAGAAATATGCTAATTAAAGAGACTTCCAAATCGGAATTAACCACGGCCATATTGGATTATGCTAGATATAGAGATTGCCTAAATAGAATTAACTGGCGGCAATATTAGAATTATGCTATTTATAGAGATTACCAAAATAGGATTAACCGGCGGCCATATTGAATTTATGCTAATTTTAGAGATGGCCAAAATAAAATTTACCGGCGGCCATATTGGATTTATTGTATTTAAATAGATAACCAAAATGAAATTGGATTTATGATAATTACCAAGATAAAATATTGGTAAATATGCTTATTATAGAGATTGCCAAAATAGAATTCACCGGCGGCCATATTGGATTTCTGCTATTATAGAGATTACTAAATTGGAATTAATCGGCGGCCATATTGGAAATATGCTAATTATAGAGATGGCCAAAATAGAATTCACCGGCGGCCATATTAGATTTATGCTAATTATAGAGATTGCCAAAATAGAATCAACTGGCGGCCATATTGAAATTATGCTTATTATAGAGATTACCAAGATAAAATTAACCGGCGGCCATATTGGTATTATGCTAATTTTAGAGATGGCCAAAATAGAATTAACCAGCGGCCATATTGAATTAATTGTATTTATATAGATTACCAAAATGAAATTGGATTTATGATGATTATATAGATGGCCAAAATAGAATAAACTGGCGGCCACATTGGAATTAAGCTAATTATAAAGAGTACCAAAATAGAATACACTGGCGGCCATATTGGAATTATCCTAATTATAAAGAGTACCAAAATAGAATACACTGGCGGCCATATTGGAATTATGCTAATTATAGAAATTACTAAATTGGAATTAATCGGCGGCCATATTGGATTAATGCTAATTATAGAGATTGCCAAAATAGAATCAACTGGCGGCCATATTGGAATTAAGCTAATTATAAAGAGTACCAAAATAGAATACACTGGCGGCCATATTGAAATTATGCTTATTATAGAGATTACCAAGATAAAATTAACCGGCGGCCATATTGAATTTATTGTATTTAAATAGATAACCAAAATGAAATTGGATTTATGATAATTACCAAGATAAAATATTGGTAAATATGCTTATTATAGAGATTGCCAAAATAGAATTCACCGGCGGCCATATTGGATTTCTGCTATTATAGAGATTACTAAATTGGAATTAATCGGCGGCCATATTGGAAATATGCTAATTATAGAGATTGCCAAAATAGAATCAACTGGCGGCCATATTGAAATTATGCTTATTATAGAGATTGCCAAAATAGAATAAACTGGCGGCCATATTGGATTTATGCTAATTTTAGAGATGGCCAAAATAGAATTAATCGGCGGCCATATTGGATTTATTGTATTTATATAGATTACCAAAATGAAATTTACCGGCGGCCATATTGAATTTATTGTATTTAAATAATAACCAAAATGAAATTGGATTTATGATAATTACCAAGATAAAATATTGGTAAATATGCTAATAATAGAGATTGCCAAAATAGAATTCACCGGCGGCCATATTGGATTTCTGCTATTATAGAGATTGCCAAAATAGAATAAACTGGCGGCCATATTGGAATTATGCTAATTATAGAGATGGCCAAAATAGAATACACTGACGGCCATATTGGATTTATGCTTATTATAGAGATTGCCAAAAAAGAATAAACTGGCGGCCATATTGGAATTATGCTTATTATAGAGATTGCCAAAATAGAATAAACTGGCGGCCATATTGGAATTATGCTAATTATAGAGATGGCCAAAATAGAATACACTGACGGCCATATTGGATTTATGCTTATTATAGAGATTACCAAGATAAAATTAACCGGCGGCCATATTGAATTTATTGTATTTAAATAGATAACCAAAATGAAATTGGATTTATGATAATTACCAAGATAAAATATTGGTAAATATGCTTATTATAGAGATTGCCAAAATAGAATTCACCGGCGGCCATATTGGATTGTTGCTATTATAGAGATTGCCAAAATAGAAGCAACTGGCGGCCATATTGAAATTATGCTTATTATAGAGATTGTCAAAATAGAATAAACTGGCGGCCATATTGGATTTATGCTAATTATAGAGAGTACCAAAATAGAATACACTGGCGGCCATATTGGAATTATGTTAATTATAGAGATTACCAAAATAGAATAAACTGGCGGCCATATTGGAATTATGCTAATTATAGAGAGTACCAAAATAGAATACACTGGCGGCCATATTGGATTTATGCTAATTATAGAGATTACCAAGATAAAATTAACCGGCGGCCATATTGGATTTATGCTAATTTTAGAGATGGCCAAAATAGAATTAACCGGCGGCCATATTGGATTTATTGTATTTAAATAGATAACCAAAATGAAATTGGATTTATGATAATTACCAAGATAAAATATTGGTAAATATGCTTATTATAGAGATTGCCAAAATAGAATTAATCGGCGGCCATATTGGATTTATTGTATTTATATAGATTACCAAAATGAAATTGGATTTATGATAATTACCAAGATAAAATATTGGTAAATATGCTAATTATAGAGATTGCCAAAATAGAATTCACCGGCGGCCATATTGGATTTCTGCTATTATAGAGATTACTAAATTGGAATTAATCGGCGGCCATATTGGAAATATGCTAATTATAGAGATTGCCAAAATAGAATCAACTGGCGGCCATATTGAAATTATGCTTATTATAGAGATTGTCAAAATAGAATAAACTGGCGGCCATTTGGAATTATGCTTATTATAGAGATGGCCAAAAAAGAATACACTGGCGGCCATATTGGAATTATGCTAATTATAGAGATTGCCAAAATAAAATTTACCGGCGGCCATATTGAATTTATTGTATTTAAATAGATAACCAAAATGAAATTGGATGTATGATAATTACCAAGATAAAATATTGGTAAATATGCTAATTATAACGATTGCCAAAATAGAATTCACCGGCGGCCATATTGGATTGTTGCTATTATAGAGATTGCCAAAATAGAAGCAACTGGCGGCCATATTGAAATTATGCTTATTATAGAGATTGTCAAAATAGAATAAACTGGCGGCCATATTGGATTTATGCTTATTATAGAGATAACCAAAATAGAATAAACTGGCGGCCATATTGGATTTATGCTTATCATAGAGATTGCCAAAATAGAATAAACTGGCGGCCATATTGGAATTATCCTAATTATAGAGATGACCAAAATAGAATACACTGGCGGCCATATTGAAATTATGCTTATTATAGAGATTACCAAGATAAAATTAACCGGCGGCCATATTGGATTTATGCTAATTTTAGAGATGGCCAAAATAGAATTAACCGGCGGCCATATTGGATTTATTGTATTTATATAGATTACCAAAATGAAATTGGATTTATGATGATTATATAGATGGCCAAAATAGAATAAACTGGCGGCCACATTGGAATTAAGCTAATTATAAAGAGTACCAAAATAGAATACACTGGCGGCCATATTGAAATTATGCTTATTATAGAGATTACCAAGATAAAATTAACCGGCGGCCATATTGGATTTATGCTAATTTTAGAGATGGCCAAAATAGAATTAATCGGCGGCCATATTGGATTTATTGTATTTATATAGATTACCAAAATGAAATTGGATTTATGATAATTACCAAGATAAAATATTGGTAAATATGCTAATTATAGAGATTGCCAAAATAGAATTCACCGGCCGCCATATTAGATTTCTGCCATTATAGAGATTACTAAATTGGAATTACTCGGCGGCCATATTGGAAATATGCTAATTATAGAGATTGTCAAAATAGAATAAACTGGCGGCCATATTGGAATTATGCTAATTATAGAGATTGCCAAAATAGAATCAACTGGCGGCCATATTGAAATTATGCTTATTATAGAGATTACCAAGATAAAATTAACCGGCGGCCATATTGGATTTATGCTAATTTTAGAGATGGCCAAAATAGAATTAACCGGCGGCCATATTGGATTTATTGTATTTATATAGATTACCAAAATGAAATTGGATTTATGATGATTATATAGATGGCCAAAATAGAATAAACTGGCGGCCACATTGGAATTAAGCTAATTATAAAGAGTACCAAAATAGAATACACTGGCGGCCATATTGGATTTATTGTATTTAAATAGATAACCAAAATGAAATTGGATTTATGATAATTACCAAGATAAAATATTGGTAAATATGCTAATTATAGAGATTGCCAAAATAGAATTCACCGGCCGCCATATTAGATTTCTGCCATTATAGAGATTACTAAATTGGAATTACTCGGCGGCCATATTGGAAATATGCTAATTATAGAGATTGTCAAAATAGAATAAACTGGCGGCCATATTGGAATTATGCTAATTATAGAGATTGCCAAAATAGAATCAACTGGCGGCCATATTGAAATTATGCTTATTATAGAGATTACCAAGATAAAATTAACCGGCGGCCATATTGGATTTATGCTAATTTTAGAGATGGCCAAAATAGAATTAACCGGCGGCCATATTGGATTTATTGTATTTATATAGATTACCAAAATGAAATTGGATTTATGATGATTATATAGATGGCCAAAATAGAATAAACTGGCGGCCACATTGGAATTAAGCTAATTATAAAGAGTACCAAAATAGAATACACTGGCGGCCATATTGGAATTATGCTAATTATAGAGATTACTAAATTGGAATTAATCGGCGGCCATATTGGATTAATGCTAATTATAGAGATTGCCAAAATAGAATCAACTGGCGGCCATATTGAAATTATGCTTATTATAGAGATTACCAAAATAGAATACACTGGCGGCCATATTGAAATTATGCTTATTATAGAGATTACCAAGATAAAATTAACCGGCGGCCATATTGGATTTATTGTATTTATATAGATTACCAAAATGAAATTGGATTTATGATAATTACCAAGATAAAATATTGGTAAATATGCTAATTATAGAGATTGCCAAAATAGAATTCACCGGCGGCCATATTGGATTTCTGCTATTATAGAGATTACTAAATTGGAATTAATCGGCGGCCATATTGGAAATATGCTAATTATAGAGATGGCCAAAATAGAATACACTGGCGGCCATATTGGAATTATGCTAATTATAGAGATTGCCAAAATAGAATCAACTGGCGGCCACATTGAAATTCTGCTTATTATAGAGATTACCAAGATAAAATTAACCGGCGACATATTGGATTTATGCTAATTATAGCGATGGCCTAAATAAATTTACCGGCGGCCATATTGGAATTATGCTAATTATAGAGATTGCCAAAATAGAATCAACTGGCGGCCACATTGAAATTCTGCTTATTATAGAGATTACCAAGATAAAATTAACCGGCGGCCATATTGGATTTATGCTAATTATAGCGATGGCCTAAATAAATTTACCGGCGGCCATATTGGAAATATGCTAATTATAGAGATGGCCAAAGTAGAATTAACCGGCGGCCATATTGGATTTATTGTATTTATATAGATTACCAGAATGAAATTGGATTTATGCTAATTATAGAGATGGCCAAAATAAAATTAATCGGCGGCCATATTGGAATTATGCTTCTTATAGAGATGGCCAAAATAGAATTAACTTACGGCCATATTGGATTTTTTCTTAATATAGAGACGGCCAAAATAGAATTAACCGGCGGCCATGTTGGATTTATGCTAATTATAGAGATGGCCAAAATAGAATTAACCGGCGGCCATATTGGATTTACGGTAAATATGCTAATTATAATTTATATAGATTAGCAAAATAGAATTAATTAGCATTCATATTGGAATTTCACAATAACTATTATCCTTTTAGCCCGTCCCAGATCTTATATCTCTATGTACATCTCGATCTTTTTCGAGTCATCAGTCCAATCGTAAAGATTTACTACAACTCCAGTTAAAAATCTTATTGCCCACTCACTCAACCCCCCCCCCCAAAAAAAAAAAAAAAAAAAAAAAATCATGTCATTTTAGTTATATTAAGAGAACATGTAATTATAAAATATAATATATGCAGCCGCTGATTGTTACCAGCTATATCCTGCTTGGGTAAATCAAGATTAGTCTCAAATTCGATTATATTTTGATAATATGGTATTATTTTGATGATGTATAGAAATCATTTCGATTCTACAGCATTGGTATCGTATTAGTATAGAGAAAGAAAAAATCGAAATCGATTCTACCGTTTTGATTTTTTATTTCGAATTCTATTCTATTGTAATGATATTTTGTTATCATGCTTGTTTATAGAGATAGAAGTATAGAAGTATTTCTCACCCCTATTTCATTGTTCAATATTGATTCACCATCTATGTGGCAGTTGTATGTTTCTATTACTTTAAATGGAGTTCAATATTTCTTTCGTATAAAAATGACGGATCTTAAACTCTGTGCAAATTACAATGAATTGAAATCACTTGATAAATACCTTAAACACATACGAAAACCTTTGGGTTTAAACTCTCAATGTATTGAATGTGGGAGGTATTAAAAACAGGAACAATATCAAAAATAACAAAGACAGATAAGAGTGTTATCTGAGTTTATTCAGAGAAATCCAAATTATAATAATATAAAAAGAAATAATTTTATAATACACAGTTACCTAAAAAAGACACATAATACAGTCAAAAAAACATAACGTCAATGAAACTTATGTATATAACATAAACGAATATGACATTTTCATTAAAAGAGATAATACATATAGGGGCATTGCCTGTTAAATGAACTTTAATCTGTTTGACTTTCAGCTTACATTGCATTACAATAAAGCACAACTGATAATTCACATAAGATTTTTGTTCACATATTAATTAATTTACTCCAGTCAATATATTTTCCCTGTTCTCTTTAAAAGCGTTGTCAAGAGAAATAAAAACTGGATGATAAGAAAGCTTTGAGGATTCAAACAAGGTCCCACATTTTACTTCTGAAAAGGAATCACAAAAAAGAAAGATTAATATTGGGGGCGGGTGAAACCTTAGCTAGATATGTATCAAATTTGAAATATATTGTATATGAAATAATGAGATACAATTTACATAAAGATAGTTTATAATAATTGCACAAAATTCTTCGTTTCAAGAGCTAATTTAATCTCATCAGATTTTAGTAATTATCTAAATAGAACTTTACAGGTTTAGAAAAAAAGTGAAATTGAACATTTTTAGAAAATCTAATAATACAAAAAAATAAAACTCAGCAAGTTTCTTTTTATCTACGATTAAACCTATTATAAATTAGGGAGGATGGAGGAATTCCGTCCCCCAGTCAAGATTATCAATCGTTTTTAAGGGGAAATATTTTGCATAAAGGAACAATAATTTTTTTTCACTCATCCACAGACACATTCTAGGATGTGTTTCGTCGTATTACAACTCATCAGTGTGGCTATAGAGTATGGATTTATTCAAGTGTCCACCATTCAGTTAAAATCGTTTTATTCTGGATCGAAAGTCCAAAATGCTCATAAATACCATATGTAAACTATAGGCAGTCTTTTTTGGGCCATGTGATGAGAAAAAAAAACTGAAACATCTTGTGGCAACTCGATTGATTTTAAAGGAAACGGCAGCAGGGGAAAGAAGCGAGAAAAGATAAGTGGCTAAATGTAAAATGAGTGACAGAGGCACTAACAGCATCAAGGTATAGAGATGCGCAGAAGGTCATGATTGCCTACTGTAAAGAGCAGGGCCCCTAATTCATAGAGAATTTTCTATGAATAACCTAAGGATTGCCGTGTTTTACAAAAAAAAAGGTATATCTAATAAAGGTACTTGTAAGCTATATGTCTTTGTTGTCTCAACGTAGATGGTTACCGCATATGTTGGGCGCTGCTCTACATAAAATTATGTATAGACAACCACTGCCATAAATACAGCACAGATTGCAAATATAACATCTCACTCCAGTTCTATAACATTTTCAAAGCTGGAAAATACAAAGGACTCAAAGCATACATAGTGAAAAAACAAGCAAATCATAAAACAAAGGAATGTATTCACAGACAACACTTTGCAGACATGAAATTTGCTTGAAAAGAAAGACATGAATATTAGAAGATAAACATATAAGTCTCACTTGTACATGAGGTGTAAGCTGACTACCTTTGATTGGTCTACAAATGTAGCCCAAAATTTGTCTTGACCTGCAAACTTAAAGCAAGAGCAGATGATTTTTTCCCTTCTCCTAATTTTTGGAGAAAAAGAAAATGATTTTTGTGAAAGGGAAAGTTTGTTTGAAGCAGAAAGGATAAGAAAAGAGATGATATGAAAGATTGAAAAACCTGTCTGTCCTACTGGAGAAAACGAAGAAAAACACACACACACATATATATATATATATATATATATATATATATATATATATATATATATATATATATATAGAGAGAGAGAGAGAGAGAGAGAGAGAGAGAGTGTGCCGAAAAACAACTCTAAGGCAAATACACACCTGGTAGCTATAGCAGAGGTAAAAGACACAGTAAAAAATCTGCAAACAATTTTCAAAGAGCTAAAAAACCAAATACATGCATTACAAATCTTCGCACGGAGACAGAAGAGATTGTTGTCTTCCTCTTTGGAGACTATGCTTTCTTGTCCTATGACATTTCAGGAGCGACAGGGACATTCCGTGCCTGTTCTGTCTTGATTCCAAACAGAAAGTAAGGAATCTACCAAAAAGAGAGCACTACAATCTTTACACACAGATGCACAACAGTTTTTGGAGAGCGGTGGGAAAACAAGTGCAGTTAAATGTTTTAACAATAAACTCAGACATCCATTCCTAGAAATAAAGATAGCAAACATAGCCCCTCCATATTTACATATTCTTTTTGGAATCACACTAAAATCTGATACAAAAGGAAGTCCAAAATAGAGATGAGATAATAGCCAAGCAGAAACATTCAAATTACAGACGCAACTGGCTCAAAGCTGAAGAAAAGAAAAAACAAATAGTACTTTCAAAAGGAACGCTATACTGGATGATGAGAGCAGAAGAAGAATGTGGAGAAAAGAGGCAAAGAGGAGCTGAAAAAAATTGAAGAGACAAAAATAAATCTGTGGGCCCAATCCAAGAAAGCTCAGAGACAGTACTACAAAAACAAAATAGAAAGACAAGCATACCATGGTGAAAACTTTATAAGTCACCACTGAAGAAAATGATGACATTTTAGGAGTTGCGCTCCCTACCAAAGATATGTTTGACACACTTAACTCACATTTTGCAGGCATTCACTCTTTAATCTCAAAAGCCCAACCAGAGGAAACCACATTACAAGCAGAGACTGCAACTTCTGAATACATCAAATTTTACAGACAGTGCTTTCCAATCGCATCATTGCCAAGCAGCACATTTAAAAAAAGAATAGCATTGATTTTATGCATAGGACAGGTTTTGGACTAGGCTTTCTTAGGGAGCAGGGTGGGAACAACTTCACTCAACTGTTTCACGCTTGGCAAGAAGTACAGCCATAAGAAATGATAAAAATAGAATGAAAAATATAATAGAAAACGTCTTGCTGTTGACAGCCCCAGAACTCAACTCCCTTGTACCACAGACAAAACCCAGACAACAACAAAAATAGTTAATAATATACCCCGCAAAAAAATTTGAAAATGAAATTTTATTGGGAAATGACATCTGTATTGCATGTTTTGCAATTTTGTGTTTAAAAAGTAGTGTGAATTGCCTTCCACGCATTCCAGCTGCATGCCTTTTTCTACTGTGCGGGTAAAATTCCTGGGAAGAGACAGTGTCCACCCATCCACTGTGAGCTGTCAGATAAGGGTGCTAGATTTATGGGCTTATGGCAAGTTGCTGACAAACTAAAAGTGAACAGAATTTGGCTCCATGTTGAGATACGCTGATGACACTGTATTAATTCCAGAAAATAAAGAAGACTTGCGACAATTATTAATGATTTTTGAAGAAGAGAGCAGAAAAAAAGGGTTGCAATTGAATAGCAAAAAGATAGAACTAATGGTGATTAGTCAAAGTTATAGTCTCCGCACATCAACATCTTTATCAAAGGTAATAAATTCAAGCAAAGGGGTCAATTCAAATACTTGGGTACTTTAATATCAAGTGGATGGATGTAACTTACACTGAGCTTCCAGAGAATGAAATCTATACTAACAAATAACCACATCTCAATTCGCACAAAAAGAAGAGCCCTGAAGTGCTCTATTGAACCCATTCTGATGTATCAATGCAAAGCTTGCACAATTTCAAAACAGTTACATAAGAAACTGGAGACAACAAAATGAGATTCCACAAATCTCATGGACTGTAAAGAAATCAACCAAAACTGTTACAAGAAGCCGACACTACAAGATTCAGCATAAATAGAATAAGTAAACGCCAAGCAACCTTTTTTGGACATGTCAAGAGAAGAGAGAAAATACAAAATCTTGTGACAACTGGAATGATTGTTACCAAAACAGCATCAAAAGATGTTGGATGGACTATCAAAGTAGGACGAGTGACAGAAGCACTGAACGTGATGAGGGATAGAGATGTGTGGAAAGTCATGATCGGCAATGCTAAAGAGCACGGCATCTAACTGATTGATTGATGAGTTTAAAAGACAATTTTTCCTTCTGTTGAACTAGCTTTGGATACAGGCATCAATCTTGCCATTAGACTAAATTTCCCCTTCTCTTCGTCTTTTATCATGCTTGTAATGGTACTAGATCTAGAGGTTTAACTATAGTAACTCAACGCCCACTTTGGAAATACTTTGTATGAAACGAAACAAACTGTGACAGCACAGTAGGCCTTACAAGACTGTTGCCACAGCAGCTGCGAGCATAGTTATTGTCCAAAAAGCTTTGGTCCATGTGCTCTCACGGTTGTGGAAACCTGCTCAGCAGTAAAAAAAAAAAATGCTTGGACAGTTGCGTAAGACGCTTCCAGTGTGTAAAAATCAACTGATCAATGCTGCTCTTATTTTATCAGAACTTTGCTTGTGTGTATTATGCAGTAGGAAAAAAAAACAAAAACTATAACTAATGAGAGAATCATTTATTGTATTAAACTAAGATTTCTAATCAGCAGGATTACCTCTCAATCAGGATTAAACTGAACAGTATAAAAAAAATTGTAATGATCAAAGTTTCCCCATCGATGGAAATAATATAAATTAATCCAGCTCTAGCCGACCGACCGAAACATTGTTTATCTTTAACTATAATCACATGATAACAATAACTGCCTCTTTAATAAAGAAAACCATGAAAATAACTTGACGGAAGTCCAATATCAAACTATAAATAGATTTTGCGGATGCCAATTAGCCATGCTCAAACAAACGAAGAACGATAACTCTTGCAAAAGCGAAAGTAGAATAGCAATGATGCCATTGAAGTCCTTGATGGAATTGAAACTCTCCGAACGTTGATGCAATGTAGCGTGGAGAAAGGAGGTCTAAACATTTTTGAATAGACAATCTGTGCCGACAAGCAAATTGTTTTGGAGGCTGAAGCTGTACATAGATCTATTTATCTCCAAATCGCCTAGAGTCACTTCTTGTAAGCAAGGTTGGTACATTTATCATCAATTGGGCAGCTACATCTTGGATCTAGATCTAGATCTTATGTACTGATTGTCTGAAAAGGATCTTGAATTAAATCGTTATCTTTTAAGAGAAGTGTTCTAACTAGATCTGTAAGATATAACTAAATTTAGACCTGGATATAGATCTAAGTATGATTCACCTTGGACCATATATGCTTGAATTGAAGTTGTGAGGCCAGGTTTACTGAAATTGATAGACCTTCATACCCTTGGGTCGCCTTATCTCTTTGCTTCCACAATATAGATCTACTTTTCTGGTGCAGTTCTGAACCTTTTCAGCCATCCCTTCCCACATCACCATTTATATTCAACTCTGTTGACTTTCTATACAAAAAATATCTTCATGACTTTTCGTTCACTGATTTATTGTCCATAGGGCAACACAACCTGTACACCCCAAACGCATCGGCATTCAAAATGATGTTTTTCTGATAGATTTTGATGTGCTGAAGATGCATCTGAAGGTTTTTTTCGCCGCAAATAAATAGTTTTTGAAATATTTCACTTTTTAATATGGATTATTTCTTCTTTATTAACCTACTTTGCCGTACTGATTTGCTCGAGGTAGGTGCCTTTTTGCATATTAATTACTTCCGTCTTTCGCGCATGCGTATTACTTTCTTTTTAGTTACTCTTTGCGCATGCGCAACCGTAAATTGGCATGCGCAATTAAGGGCGCGTCTTTTGATCGATCGCGTCTCTTGATTCTGTCATTTCATTGTCTTTACTCAGAGGCTCAACAGCTAATGTGTATTGATCGTGATTGTCACTTACTTCATTGATTGTGACTTACTTCATGGCTCCTTGTGATAAGTGTTCTTTAGATTATTTTCAAGCTATTGCTGAATTTTACAATAACGACGCTAGAGCTTTAACATATTTAAGAGATCATAGTGTTTTACCATCAGAAGTTATTTGTCCAGATTGTTCTTCTCAGTGTAGTTACCGTGAGGATCAGCGTGTTTGGCGCTGTAGGAAGTCTAGTGTTATTCCTAAATCTAGTAAGCGACGGCGTTGTGGTTTTTCCGTCTCCGATTCTAAAGGAACATTTCTGGATCATACCTATAAAGGTAAGAGCTGTAGTTATAGTAATTTTTTTTTTGTAATATGTGCTGTTTCTTGTCTTTCCGAGTCATCTACACCTTGATTTGATCGTACCAGGGGGGGTTGAGGGGGGGAATTACCCCCCTCATTTTTTGTATAAATAAATACTTAGGGGATTTTTAAAAATTATTTAAGGGGGGGGGGGTGGGGGGGGGTGTCCTCCCCCCCTACATTTTTTCCAATATTCATTTTTTTAACATTCCATAAAATTGCGAAAAAGTAGTACGTACGATCAGGGTCAAGGTCAAGGTCGACCGGAAAGACAAGAAACAGCACTCTGCGTAGAGTGGGTGTAGAAGTAAAAAATTCATCTCAAGTCATTCATATACGGACATATATATATCCAAACTGGTTTTTGTAATTTAGCTTTCAGGTGAAAAAATCAAGAGCTTAAGTTGTCGTATACAGTACATTGCTTTTCTCCTAAATTTCATATCACTACAAATTTTTAGACACAATGCTTGACACTACTGTAGTGGCAACTAATATTCCAGCAACATTACACATGTAAGATTTGGCAATGTTGTTTCCAAAAATGGACAAGGATGTACAACATACATTTTTTTTTCACTTTCAGTTTCAGTCCCACATCTATAATGAAAAGATCATGCATTAATGTATTTTTTTTATTCTGTCTATGAATTTAAACTAAAGTTCATTTTGTTGCAAATTGATTTTTAAACTAATTTTAGTTTTAGCTTGCAAAGTTTGAGTAAGTACTCTTTAAAGACTTCATCAAGATTTTTAAAATTAGGACATCCTAAAAAGAACCAGAACTAAGATCCAGAATTTGATAAATTGTTACTATTGGATTTATAAAGATAATACATAATTTTCCTTAAAAAGGTCAGGCGAGAGTTACGCGCTTGGTTAATTGGCGCCTTAGAACAAAGATTAAAGGGATACATAGGCCTAGTCAATCGTTTACATATTTAAACACCTCTTTCTACACTAAATATGGACAACAGAAGCTGAATTTCGCTTGCATTTTGCACTTGCAAAGTCAAATAATTATGCATACTATATAAATATATTGCACTCAAAACCTTGGTAAATTTCCATATAATTCTTTGCAAGACTCCCAGATTTAATGATGTAGCCTAGATCTAGATCTATGTCTATTGCTTATAAAGTTAAAATGCAAGAGAAAAATTTTCCAAGTCGTTTTTTAGATTGGTTATGCAACAGATTGTACTTTAGAATAATTTATAAGTAGACCCACCTGAGACTGGAAGTTCCCCGTTCAGGCTAGCAACCAGTTAGTCTGGCCTCAATATCACCTTTGTGTATATATGAGATGCGGTGCATGCCTTTCTATCTGTGTGCCTCTCTCTCTCTTTCTCTCTCTCTCTCTCTCTCTCTCTCTCTCTCTCTCTCTCTCTTCTCTCTCTTTCTCTCCCTCTTTCTGTGCTCGAGCTCGTTCTCTCCCTATTTCTCTCTCTCTCTCTCTCTCCCCACTTTTTTCCTCTGCCTTTCTCTCTCTTATCCCTCTATCCTCACTTTCTCTCTCTCTGTGTCTATCTGTCTGTCTGTCTCTGTCTGCCTGCCTCTCTCTCTCTCTCTCTCTCTCTCTCTCTCTCTCTCTCTCTCTCTCTCTCTCTCTCTCTCTCTCTCTCTCCCTGCGTGTCTCTGCCTCAAGTGAAAGTGATTTTGGATAATTAAAATTTAAATGTAGAAAGTAACATAAATTCCAGTTTACAGGTGCGATCGTCCTTTTCTTTAAAATTTCGTCACCACCTTGAGGCTTTTGCAAAATAATATTACTGCATGGGGACATTAAAGTGGAGAGAGAGAAAAAGTGAGAGAGAGAGGGGGGGGGAGAGAGAGAGAGAGATTGGAAAGAGTCAGAGAGAAAGTGAGAGGAATACAGAGAGGGAAAGAGGAGAGAGAGAGAGAGAGAAAGACATAGTTAGAGCAATAGGGTGAGGAGGGAGAGGAGAGAGAGAGAAAGGGAAAGGAGAGAAAGAAGAGAAAGTAGAAAGAAAGAGAGAGGTGAGGGAATTAAGAGAAAAAAAAGAGAGAGAGAGAATTTACCAACCACAGGCAAGAAATCATAGCCGGCATGGGATGAAACCTCAATATTGCACTGTAGTCATGGAGCGCCACAAACACCTTTCATATATAACACTGTTTGATTTTATTTTTATCAATAATTTTACCAGTTCATGCCTTAATAATGTCTAGATTTAGCCTGCATATCAATTGCTTGAAGATAAGATATAAAATTCATTATTTTCCGTCTCTCAACAGTAATGTCTACTTTAAAAACTAACTATTAAGCTTAAGCCCAGGTTGTGTTTGCCAGTCATTCAAGGAAAGTAACTGTTGCTAAAATTTATTAGGGATATCGTCGATTATAAATATATAAATGTAGATGAATTTAAATAAATTTGTTATTTGGAATTTTAGAGACTTTTTTCTTCATGAATTTCTAAATCACATTGTGAAGGTTCATGTTCCCTACTGCTTACAGTGGCAAATTTGAACACAATGAATTTAGATTTTTATAGGTTTCTTATTATAAAACAATGTACAGAAGATTGTAAATTTAGAACTTATATTTAAGTTTTTACTACCTCTCTCATGAACTCTTTCTATTACCAGAAATGCTGCTGCTAATGCTCATTTTTGATAATGTCATTACTACAATCCGCACCACCAAGAAATTCTCATTACTAAAACTGCATTGTTACACCTCAATCACAATACCTGTTAGATTACCACCACCCTTTGTTTTGGCTTGAAGTCTACTACTCTAAAATCAAAATGTGGAAGAGCATGTCATTTTATACATCTATGTTGCTCCCACACAATGAGATATAATAAATTATTTTTCCATATTTTTGTGTTATCTTGTCGTGATTGTAAAATGTTAATTCTCTTCCTTTTTTTTTTCAGGCTGAGGCACTTTTGATCAAGAATGTTTAAAAGCTGGCTGTTAAGGATTGTATCATCAAAGCCTCATTTCTCTTCACTAATTACAAAGAATGGGGTGAAATGTTTGGTGAGGCATCTATAGGCCCTAGCTTTAACTTGAGTTTTATAAAACTAGTTTTACCCTATAGGCCTCTTCCAATAAGCTCAAACTAACTTTATATCTTAAGTCAAAGGACTTGTACCCACCATAGCAAATCCAATATTATTCAGAGAATGTAAGATTGGGACCTCATCTAAAGGCCAGTGTGAAACAGTTGGAGTTGGAACTCAAATGAGCAGGTTTTAACTGCAATATGCTAGCTTCTGAATGGAGCTGCCCTAGTAAAAATTTAACTGCAGTGATAATTTTTTATGGTCAAATTATCTGCTTTTTTCTCTTCACGAAAAAAAAAAAGTTTTAATGCATTGCAAACTTGTAGGTATTAAAACTAAATTAAAGAAAAGTCAACTTAAGTAAAGTATGATTTTTGTTGCTTTTGTATGCTAGAGTTACTTTATTTCCTCTGAGAGTTTTTATCAATGAAGATCCCAGTGGATGACCAATTTGAGATTGTTATTAAGGTTTTCAAATTTTTCCTTAGGTGTGTAGTGTAGAAAAAATCTGTTAAAAAAACCATTCACAAAATCTGCGGATGCCTATTGCCAAGCATTCTAAATTTAGTCTGACATTGCCAGTGAGCTGTATGATGAGGATAGTTTAAGTCTGTTTTATCATGAAGTCTCTTGAATGGGGAGTAAATCTGGTGTGAAGGATCAATAAAAAATTCTTGGGATACATTAAAGAAATGGTATCCATTATTATTTCTTTTGCTCTTAACTTTTGAATGTCTTAATTAAATCGTGAATTTTCATTTAAATATGTATTGAGGAGCTAATTAGAGATTTTGACCTTTTTAGGGTAGTCCTGCCTGTTACAGCACCAAGTCTCATGACGAAAATGTTGACCTGGTTACTTACAAGAAAGATGTAAGACCTGAAGGCGGAGATAGAACATTTGATGCCTACACACCTTCTCCCTTTAGAGTGCCAGGACCAAAGCGTTATGGATATGCCATCAAATACAAAACTGATGGTTAGTAAAATGTGTAACACATGGCATAAGAATGATCCTCTTTTCTTTACCTTTTGTTTGTTTTCTACGTAGCAAAGTCTTTGTCTTTGTTCAGTTACCCAGGATATGGTGTTTGGACTTCGAAGCTTTGATGTTTGAGTTGGAAAAGAGATATGCAAATATTCCTTGTGTTATAAACTTTCAAGTCTCATCTCAATATTGTTTGGCTGCTTATTGTTTGGAGGAGGGGAGGAGGTCAGACAGACCTGAGTCAACATAATATAGCGCCGCCAATCCAAAATTTCAAAGCTCTAATATTTACATTTTAATGATTATTGATAGATGTTAACTATCACTAAACAAAACCAATAAATACTCTCATGTTTGATTTCATCATAAGATTTTTTCCTGTGCTCTTTTAGTTTGGACACAGGTTATTGTACACGTTGGGTCAGTTTTGGTCACATCCCGCAAAACTAGGTGTAGTTAGTAAAAGTCTTCTGTTAGGGCTAACAGGTTGTGCTAAACTAAGTGACTAATGTTGAGGATGTGTTTCTGTACCATTAAAAATTTTGAAACATTCAGATATAGATTAGTACCATTAACATTATTTTTTTATTTTTCTTCTTTACTTGCAGGATTGCTACCCCGGGATGGTAAGCCTGTGAGGTCACTTCCTCCATACAGGCCTGAGAACAAGTGGGACAGCAAGCATGCACTTTTTGGTCAAAATGACTATATTGGTGAGTCTAGCACCCTCCACAAACAAAATTTTGGATTTTTTGTCCAAAACTTAATTTAAAACTATATTTTGGAGATCTAAATAATAGTGATGTTACTGGCACTGTTTCTTTACCTTGCTACCTATAGCTTACACACACTGAGAGTTTTTGTACCTGGGGATGAAAACAAATGCTGGGTAGTATGTTGTCCTAACTTTCTATTCTGTACCAAGGAGTAACCACCAGAAAGGATTGCCCCGTTTAACAATCAAAGTTGATATTTGCTGGATAGGACTCTCTAAACCCTTCACAAATTGATGGTTTTTTGCTTTTTATTTTCATAACTAACTTTTATGACCAACAGCTTGTTGTTACTGAATGACTGACTAAACAACAAAAACAAACAAAGAATGATTTAGTTAATATATATAGATATATAGATATATATATATATATGTTAAGCATTTCATTTTTAACCCCATCAGCTCTAGTTTCAAACCTGATGTCGTGGCCCAATGAGTAGATTTATGTTGCTATGTTTCGAACTTTATGGTCTCCTAGCCTTGCCTTGTAAGAGAAACCAGATGAAGTGTAAAAAATATGGGGCTAGAGTTGAGAATATCTCCAACATCAACGGCAGTAATGAAGAGTGGGGGGAGGGGGGGGGGGGGAATTAGGAAAAAAAAAAGCAATCTCCCCACAACAGATGTGGAAATTGATTGGAGATAAAAGAAACAATTGTTCCACAAAACAAGAGTAGAAAACCTTTGTGTTAGCATGTTTGGCAGATCTCACCATTTTTGCGAGTGAAACTCTTTATATAGATCAACTTATATTCATGTAACTTCGCAATCTCCAGACATCCTTGGAGATGGTGACATCCACCCTGCTGACCTACTCACAGGGCCCAGGTGGCTCATAGCTTTCAAAGGGAATGAAAGAGAGCGTCTGATGCGGAAAATGGAATGGGAGGGTCCTCGTCTCAAGCTCATGTATCCATCCGAGTACAATCGAATGCAGAAAAGAATAAGATACCTGACAAAACTATACAACCACAAGAGGAAAAGTCGTTGGGCAGACTAGTTTGATTTTTATTTTTTTAATGTATATTCAATAATATCTATGCATGCAGAATATTTTTCCTATCCTTCTGCTTTTAATCAATGTTAGCTTCTTAGACTTGCTAAGTTGATATTATGCAGAAGGTCATGTCTTTCAGCATTCTAGACTTATTAACACTGATGGAGAGTGTGGATGAATCATATTGAGCAGTTATTTATTGCCTTTTAAAAAATTGATGATCAGTAATTACCAATTTTAATGTCAAATCAAGTCATTAAAAAAATTTCCAGTCAAGAATGGATTGTCGAATATAGTGTGATTAATGTAGTGAACAAAATGTTTATAACTAATAATTCCATGTGATATGATTGAGGAAAAATTTTTCTTGTTGAAAAGAAAACAGTTGGTTTGTCAACTTAAGGTAATAAACTTTCTCCTTTTAGTCCTAGTGTCTTTTGCTTTTTTTTTTATTTCAATATTATTGTCAGTGTCTGATTAACTCTTTTATATCATACAATTGTTTTAATTAAGTCTTGGCATAGACCTATGATGAAGCAAGACCTGAAAAATTCTGGAACTTGACTTTGAGAACATTCATATGCATGCCATTCTTAGCTTTCCATCCAAACAAATCAAGTGTTAAAATTTCTCACTTTTGATACAAGTTTAGAACAGTGTACAGTCTCATCTTCTCAAAGCTTAAAAAAGCATGAAAGTATCACATTTTCTGAAGAGGATGTTTTCAGGTGTTAAAAAAATACATAAAAATTACTCATGAATGTTTCTCCACATTAAAAATTCTAACTTCAACTCACTTAGCTTGAAAGTTTCCATTTTGAAAAAAAAAAAATCACTCATAACCAGTAACCAGTTACCCACATCACAAATAGGTATGCTTTAAAGCTGTTATTGCTTTTCATTAGTGTGACTGTTTTTGAACTGACTTCCTTATTCTTAGAGAAGATGAATGCTTTGAATTGTTGAAGCTCTCATAAATCAAATGACTCAAGAACACATTGTTTTTAATTTTTTTGCACATAATCATGTGAAGTTTTCAACTAGTACAATATCAACTAGCTTTAAGTTTGAGCTTCTTCTGCATGCTTTGCTAGATGGACTCTTCAGTGGCTCATGTAAATTTGACCAAGCTCTTTAAGTTTCCAAAGAGCTTTGTTTCTATTAGGAAGCAGTGACAGGGATCGGTGTTGAGTGGACAGTATGAAGTATGGGCTTGAATGTTTCAGCATACTAGGCCTTTTCTCTGTAATGTAAGGAGGATCAACTTTCAAATATAAGCAAATTATTTAACATTAAGTTAGGGATGATATGTGCTATCATGCCCCTAATCATGTCATGGGAAATTTTTTCTTCTATCTGTAGACGTTGTATGAACAAGGTAATTTATGATCATTTGATTGTAAACTTAAAATGAAATCTTTTTCTTTTTCTAATTGTTTGTGTGTGTGTGTCTGTCTGTCTCTCTCTCTCTGCTCCCCACCCTCCCAAAGTGCTGTCCACTCTTACCGCCAATATTCTAGAGCAGACCAATCTAAAAGCAAAGTTTTTAAATGATGTCTATGACCATCAGCCAGATATTCGACCAAAATATAGACATATTGACTTCAAGTCTTCCCCTAGGGTCAAAGTAAACTTTTTTTTTTCAGGTTTAAATAGGATAAAGTTCAGGTCTTTGAGGTAGTGAAAGATAAAATTGACATATCTAGTTATAGTTAAAATGAACATCACTGTGTACTTGGTGGTTACAATTTTTTTTTCTGTAAATATCTGACCAAGCACACTTCTACAAATTGCAGAAAAAATTTCATTAAAAAAAGTGCACAACTCAATGTGTATTGAATAACCTTTATTTTTCACATTTACATGTGTATTTTCAGAGGAAAGTATAGAAGAAAAAAAAATGGATAATGCTCAAACATCATAAAAACGTTCTGAGGCACAGATCGAGTAGAATAATTTTCCATAAAAGCATTTGAAAGTGAACAACGAGAATTATCACAGCACAATTTGTGTCTGTCCCACACAGTGAGTCAAATTGTGATCTAGACCTAAAAAGATGAAAACTGGAATAGTGATCTTAAGGGTAGAAACTAGAATATATGGCTCAGAGAATTATTAAGTTACATTGTTGAAATGGAGTAAAAAAACTCAACATTCTCTGTCAAGTTTTTTTTTTTTTTTTTTCTCTCATATAAACCTGGACCTTCAAAAAAACGTTGGCTTCATTTGAAATGGATTCTTAACAGCAAATCAATTGCCAGAGGCCTGAGACCTCAATGATAAAGGTGACAAGGGTTGATAGAGCTTGACCCAATTTGCTGCTTGTAAAAAAAATTGAAACTTATTTTAAAATAATGTACAATATGGACACATGTGATTTTTGGGGTTTTAGTGACTAAAAGCTTTGATTTGAGAGGACAGCCTTACAATTCGGACCATTCATTTATCAAGGTGGATATGTGACCACTGACACAAAATACAAAATATAGAAGTCCTCTGAGTCTACAAATTCACTTTCTCCAGCTAAGTAACATAAATAGTTAAAGCTTAAACTAAAATGTATAATGTGGTTTCAAGATTGAATAGCAACAGTGAACCATTTCAATATTACAAACTTTTGATATGAAGGCAAGTCCATGAATAGTGAGTCTAGAGACGAGCCACCTACTTTGTGCATGGCACTGAGCATATAACATCAACATTTCATCAATAATACAATAACATGACGATAAATATATTCTTGAGGCCTTAAAAAATAAGTGCTTTGAAAAGAGATAAGCTTAATTACATAGTTTGTATATAATCCTTCACAGGTAAAGGAAGAAAATTTAGTATGGTAAAGGGAATGTGTTTTAAGAAAGCTATAGATAAAATGGGAAGGAGTTGCTTTGCATTCTGAAAGTGATCAAATTCACAATACATGTGCATTATTTCATTTTAAACAATATACATCTAGTACAGGCCACAATTTTCCTTAATATATTTGTGAGAACAAGGTTTTATGGTGAATTTCTTCAACAAAGTTAAAACCAAAGTATCATGTTTAACATTAATAAAAATTTTATAAATCTTACACAGAATCATACAATGCATTCCTGATAATTCAACCCTGACAGGCCCAGCTTGTTAAGTTGAATTAACAGAAAATCGAACTGTGACAAAGAAGCTAATAAATAGGCAGACATCTACTACCACCAGTGTTCCCTGCTTTATCTACCTTAGGTTAGGCTAGCCTGGCTTGGATTCCTCTTGAGCAGACAAAAGTATGCAGAGATCATAAACATCCTGACTTTTGGTATTTCTGAGGTGATAGCTGAAATGAGCTAATGTCTGTCTGTGAAGCTTTTATTACAATCACTTTTGTTTATCGCCCTGAGTTAAAAATTTTAACAGGATTTTTAAAGAAGGTTGACCCTCTTGCTGGCACTTAACGAACCACAAAAACAAATGAAATAGTAACCAAACACTGGATTGCCTGCCACTAACAGGTTCTGTATCATAAGGTCTGTATAAAGCTACTTTGAGCTTTTTTAAACATTTGTTTTCTGCAAAAAGAGACCACATGTTTGACACTGATAAGTCACCATTTACATTTAGTGTGCAATCTGGTTATTTCAAAGTCTTTGGGTGAAAAAATTAACTTTGAATTAAAGAAACATGACGGGATATAGAAACATAAAGAATAACATATTAATATTTCTTTCAAGTTGCTCTAGGGGAAATATCAATCTCAATTTAAATTTCGAATTACGTCCCATGACCTCATAAGTTGACAACATGTTGCTCTTTGATAAGGATGAGGTAATTATCTCAAGTCCATAGCTTGGCACTATTTTATTACTGGTGTCTCCCATCAGGAGAGATGGGGGGGAGTCCTAACAGCTGGTTATAATCTGCATTCACAGCTCGATAAAAAATGAGGCTTATTCAGAGTCTGATCAACGAGTTAGATACAGACAGCAATGATAGATTAAACAATTGTGTAAATGCAATTAATCTCCAAGAGTCCTAGAAGGCAACCCCTTTTCCCTCCTCACTCCTCACCCCCTGCTCCATATCCTAATGGTTACATTATATTTATAGTATATATCCTTGTATTTAAAGTAGGCGTGGGGAACAACCAATCACATACACACAGAGAATACACTTGGCGCTCAGAGCACTGATTTGCTTCTTCTTAGACCAAAGAACAATGCGTTTGTTGATTAAAAAATACATGAATTATGACTTTGAATAAGCTGCATCTTTTTGACAGAAATCAATCTAATTGAAATTGAAATTTTCTTTTTTTTAAAAAAAAAAGCAGATACAGGTATTCAATAAAAGTAATTGATTTTGAATTAACTTAGATTTCAAAATTTTTTAAGCTGACTGAGATAAATGGCATTTCAACATTGGAATGATGACAGAGTAAATAGAACAAGACAAAAAATAATCTACATGTGTGTATATCTGGAATGTATTATAATGTACATATGTTGACCAAAAAGTAAATTTGTTGGAATGGACATATGTAAAATTTGTCTCCAAGTCTAATACGTTAAAAAAGTCATTTAACTTTAAAAAAATTAAAAAGGAATAGTAAAACAACACAATTTATAAATCTTATAAAAATTATAAAAATGTTCAAGGACCATGGCAAAACAAATTTTATCTTTTTTTAAATATTTATAAGGATAACACTAAATTCTAAACAATGATGATAAAATAAAACATTTCTGAGCAAAGCCTCTCAGTTTTTTCCCCTTAATATTGCAAATGTCTCTTATAAATTAAAAAAAAAATACTTCTCAAAATGGCTGTTTAAAGTGTTCAGCGTTAATACCGTTCTGATTATGAGAACATAAATCACAGCACCTGGCTGATGTACAGCTTGGATGAATACCATTTTTTGGAGAAAGTTTTTTTAAAACCATTGAATGATTATTTTGTGCAAACAGAAAGAACAAATCAATAGATTTATGGAAATTTATGTTACTAGCCTTTCTCCATTATGCTTCTCAGTAGATTTTGTCAAACCTGGATCTTTTATCATCCAAAGCGAGAAGAAGTATTTGTCAGACGACACTTGCAACACAGTCATTTAAAAAAAAGATTGACAAAAGGTCTGAATTTTCTATGTATAGTATCTAAATACTTTGCAGTTCGAATCTTGATATTTTAAAACGTTCTCCATATAAGTCATTAAAAAAAGCTATGTAACACCACCTTAATAGAAATTATGATTCTAATTTGTTTAAGTTTCTTCCTATCAACTATTATATAAAAATTTTAATAATACAAAATCAAAATAAATGTTTAAACTCCAAATACTACAAAAGCTTATTACAACCCCCCCCCCCCCCCCCCAACTTTTGTCTTTGATTACTTCATTCAGATTAAAGTAAACACTGAAAGACATCTGAGTCCATTTTACTTGTCAGAATTATTCGGTTAACTTAGAACTACAGACAAGAATTATAAAAGATCAACAATGTGAACATCTGATACTGGGTGGTCAGAACACCCCCAGGGCAAACACTTTTCTCTGCACCATTTTACAAGGACACTTAGCGCATGAGATTGTCCCTTTACACAAAAATTTGACTCATAGCAGTACAGTAAGTTACAGGAGTTACAATCATAACAAAAGAGAAAAACAACCAGTGAGCTGAACTCAGTGCAGCCAGTGAAGGCTACCACATCACAGATAGACAGACCTTTCTTGCCCTCAATACATATCTTCTTTCATCCCTTTTTATATAAATAAACATATTTTTGATGATAATTTTAATGCTGTACAAGGTCTTACATTGAAAGATGATCTGAGGCAACGCAGTACAATATGCTGATCCTAGTAAAAACAATAAGGCTACTAAAATTAAGGAAATACTTTCATTTCTTGTCCTGTCATTTCTTGCTGGCAGCTTCCTCTTCTCTGAAACAATAAGAAATTATTCTTTGAATGCAAAAAGAAAATACTGCTTTCTTTTTAAAACATAGAAATAACTAAAGTGTTACGTTAACTTCAAATTACTAAGAATACGAGTCAGTACGTTTATTATCACTCTGTGTTGTAACGGAAGGGCTTTTGATTAAATGACCTGGGTTGAGCCAGCGTTCTCCAACTTTGATTGACTGATTTATACATTTACACTCCATGTCTACGTTTGTCTGTTTGACCTCCGAGCTACACGCAACATGGTGGCAGCGGTAAACGATAATTAGCCACAGCAACAATCAAAGTTGGAGAACGCTGGCTCAACCCAGGTCATTTAATCAAAAGCCCTTCCGTTACAACACAGAGTGATAATAAACGTACTGACTCGTATTCTTAGTTGTGGGGGAATGTTCAAAATTAAAGGGGGAGATGTTACGTTAACTTCGAATTACTAAGAATACGAGTCAGTACGTTTATTATCACTCTGTGTTGTAACGGAAGGGCTTTTGATTAAATGACCTGGGTTGAGCCAGCGTTCTCCAACTTTGATTGACTGATTTATACATTTACACTCCATGTCTACGTTTGTCTGTTTGACCTCCGAGCTACACGCAACATAAAGGACAGAGATACTGCTCATTTTGACACTTGAGCTGCTCAACCTGTTTCCTAGAAATAAGATTTAACTTGAATGTGAAAGACTTGCTTTTGGAACATTACATTTGTATTCTGTAACATGCTCGAAGATAGAAAATAAAAGAAATATAAGAGTAAGATCAATTACAAACTAAGGGATTGTATAAACTAAAAAAAAAAAAAAATAGGAAAGTAAGGTTGAGCACTTATTCCCACAGAATTCTGAATTTATTCAAATGCATGTTTTCTAGAAAAAGCAAAGTTTATGTTCAATATAACACCAGTTATTTTGGCTATTAAATTATAATAGAAGTATTTTAAGTCTGGATCAAACACTGATGACTCAAGTTAATTTCAATCCTAAGTCCTATTTGAAATTCAGTAAGTTCTCTCTTATTTTATCAGAATATGAAAACTAATTCCACATTAAAAAAAAGGTTGGGGGTGGAGGTGGTGTTTTATGCACAAACACATGAAACAATCCAGATTGCAAGAATGAAGAATGTAGATCAATACTCTGCTTAGGCCATGTGCTTCATTTAACAATGCTTCACTTCAATTATATAATTATATATATATATAAATAAAGATATATATACACAGACACACACACACACACACTTTCTCTCTCCTTCTACATTAATTCATTCTAAACATATATTAAAATAAAAAAGTGTTTTATTGTTTGATAAAGCCCTTTCACAATAAGGTGATCTCAGGACTTATTCTGCATATCAAATCAGCAGACCTGGGTCACACTGAAAACAAATGAAGCACTAAAATTATCCACCAACCATAAGTGGCGTGAACTCAGGAAGAATGTCCCTGCTGATATCAAGGCAGACATTTTTACCACACAGCCAACAGAGCTCCAAAAAGAAACAGTCACCTTAGAGACTATTTTATAAAAACTTCTTGCCCTAGTATTAGTTTGCGTTATTCTTCAGAAAACTAAAGCAGAGCACAGAGGTTTGAATTTTTGTGATGAAAACATAGACTCGAATCTCAAACGTTATTCTTCAGAAAACTAAAGCAGAGCACAGAGGTTTGAATTTTTGTGATGAAAACATAGACTCGAATCTCAAACGTTATTCTTCAGAAAACTAAAGCAGAGCACAGAGGTTTGAATTTTTGTGATGAAAACATAGACTCAAATCTCAAACGTTATTCTTCACACACCTTGAAAAAAATAGCAATCTTTGATGATATTGAACTTGTGATCTCTGTGACTCCCAGAGAAGCTCTGGACATACTTCATGCTAGAGAGAGAGAGTAGAACAGTGGCTGCAGCTTCTGCACTATATAAAATCTTTGAGTTTAGGAGAGATTATAAGTTCAATAGTTGAAAACTTTGATACTAAAACACAGATAGATAAAATACGGAAGAATAAATTACCTTGCTTGAGCCTCCCTTCTCTCAATTAGGGCTCTCTTCCAAGCTGGCATGTCTTTAAATCTTGATTCATAGTCCTCCTCCTGGCAAATGTAGATATGCGGTGATCAGCAAAAACATCTTTCAGTAGTGAGAAATGTGAATCATTTTCTCTTCTCATATTGGTTGTGTTTTGTATTCAATTCTTAACCAAGTGCCTGTTTAGCTAAAAATGCAGGGTTCAAATCAAATCAAAACAAGATAAGGGAGAGAAAAATCTAGTCATTTTTTTCACTCAAAAAATCTGAATTGATATTAATGGAGTATCAATATTATTGAATTGATTGATTGTGTGGTTATTTATATCATGAGTTTATCTCAAACATTGATCTGAGAGTTTCTTTTACAAATATCAAACAGTTGGGCTTATTTAAAATAGTAACAATAAAAAATGTGAGGAGGATAAAATTCCTACATTTTTTCTCTATTCTGCCCTAATCTCAATTTCCACCATTTTAAAGGTATTTAGGTCAATACAGTATAAGGCTATGATTGTGCAACACCTTTCTCTTGAGGAAAGAAAAATTAAAGAGATATCAGCTAGGGATGAAGTTAATAAATTGACATTTTTTTTTTGTTGCTGTTTTTTTCACTGGCGCCATGGCAGAGACATTTCTCAAATTTGTTTTGTTTCCCACTAGCAGGATAGAGCTACGTACCACTCGTCTCTCCTCAAACTCTTTCTGAGCCTTCTCAGCTGCATGCTTGGCCAACACATGGCGTCTCCACTCTGGTATTGTCCGGCCTGTAGTGTCGACAGTCTCCACCTGATCCAGGAAGTTTTTGGGGTCAAAGTCCCCTGTAAGTGGTCTTGTGGTGTCTGTCATCTGCCAAGACATAGATTGAGGCGAGTTTTTCATAGTATTAGTTATATGATTGATTAAGACAGTTTCTGAATTTGAATGGTCCCTAAAGTATATTTGAAAAGTTTCACTCCCTAAAACAATAGTTATTTTCATTTATAAGGACGGTTTGTCCATCTACTATTCATCATTGTTGGTGATAAGATGTCATTTATGCATTTGAACCATTGCAATATGAGAACAATCAAACACAAAATTTCTCTTTAAAGAGGCGAGACTGAAGCAACTCTTTTTTTCTCGTGTCAATCACAGCAAGCATGTTTGCCAGCAAGAAGTTCCTTTACACTAGGTGAATAGAGAGAGGAAATTTGATACCCATATAACAATCCTGCCCCTTGCATCCTCCATGACTTAACCAAGAGTAAAGTTTCCATCATGAGTTCCTTGTGTTACAATCTCAAACTTTCAACTTATGATAAATAAAACATATGATTAGTTCAAGTTTTTTTTTTGCATGTGTATGTGATTTAAGCATCATTCAAATGCAGGGTACCTATTAAAAATCTTAATTTGTGTTTGTGCATGTGTATTTTAAACTAAATTTTTTACCTCAAAAAACTTTTTTTTTGACTAGTTTCTTCTTCAAATTTTGTTGTTGCTCGTCATTCTCAATTTAAAATGAACCCTCAAGTGCATTACAGACACTACAATCTGTGTTTTCATTAAATTAACAATTTTAGCATAACCGCTGATCAATTCTGATGCAGTTATCACAAGCACTTCAATGTAGATATACTGTTCCATGGTCTGATCTTGGCATGAAAAAAACCAACTAAATTCTCACAAAGTGTCTGAGAATAAAACATGAAATATTGTTCATGTGGCATATTTGCAAACTTCTTCACATTCTAATATCTTTTTGACAATCCAGTAAAATTTGTCTGCCTAAGAATACCTGAAACAACCATCGTTACCTTTGACTGGTCCTGGCCTGTGCTGTTTCGTTTGGATGAGTACACCATGCTGACACCTTCCCCGCGGCTCTTGGCGCGACGGAGAGATAAGTTGGATGTGCCACTAACAGCAGACTGGATATCTAAAAATAGATTATTATAAATACATTATTCAGATATAAATACAACATTTCCTTGAAATTGATTTTTTTTTGGTTTGGTATTTTCACTTATTTGTCAGCATGGTAGAATAATGGTAGTATCGGATCCATGTGACAATACTTCATATTTAATGCTCTTGGACATTAGACATTTGGGATTTAAGGTGGTGGGGGGAGCTCGTAGAGGTATTTTTTGTATTCATACTCTGTTGAATTTACAGCTTTTTGCCAATCATTGAGCTTAAGTTAAAGTAAGTGTATGATTAATATCATATTCATTTTGTGAGCTGATCAGAAACCTTGAGAAAAAAAAAAAAACACTTATTAGCACCACATCAATTTTTTCAGTTTTGGGCGATTCTAATAATATCAACAAAAAAAAAAAGAAGAAGAAGAAGAAAGAAGCCCAAAATACTGAGAAAAATTCAAAATGACTGGGTTTTTTTTGCTTACAATTTTTAATGAACTTAACGTGAAACAGCCTGGGTTATATTGTAATCAAAAGAGAAATTTTTTAAAATTCATTCTTATCTTTGTCTTGATCCATTGTTTAGATGCTGGTCCAACAGAATGGCATAAAAAGTTTTTGACTTGTTCGAGGTACAGGAAAACAAAAAGCTTTCTTTCATCTTGTGATTTTATTTAGTAGTGTTATTGCACTGCTATGAAACTAAAGGACATATTAGAAGGAGATTTCAAACCTTTAACAAAGTACACTGTAAAGTAAACATCGTCAAGAGTACAACTACACCAAAGTCTTAGTTAAAATATGGAATAGATCTAAAATGTGGCAACATGCTGGTACATCGTATGTTTCTGATTTACAGAGATGTGTGATTGTAACTTACCAGCAATCAAATCATGCTTGTTTTTTTTAACAGCTGGACTTGGTGGTTATGAGGATGACGAGCTGCGGACCAATCAGATAAAGGAGGACATACAGGGGACGAATAAAATTTTAGACATAAAAAAGAGACAGGTGCTTTTTTGAGAGAATAATTTTCTTTGCAAACATTTGTCCCTAGGGGTTCAAGAAAAGGTTTTGTTTCCCATTGCTAAACTTTAAAAACGCCAGTGTCACAAAAATAATTTCGATTAATTAGGAAAATTGACCACTGTGGTTTATTTACCATAACATTTCTCTGGTTCTATTTAGTTTTCGTTTATCTCAGAAAAACGTGGAAAAATTATTTGACAGAGGTCATATACATAAATTTTCCTTTTTTTTCTCATTTCACAGCATAAGTGAAAATATTTCTTTGGGGAAAAAACTAGAGAAACAACTCTTTCCCATTCACCTGCTCTGTGACTGTCCATTTAACGAGTTAGGTCTGGCCAGCATCTCTGGTCCAGCACTGACCACAATGCGGGCTAATGCTCGGCCTGGACCAGCACTTCCTCCTCTCATCACAACACCATTGGAGGAGGATGAAGAGTCCGTGAGAGGCACTGCTGCCTTAGTGGTTGACTCCTCTTTGACAATGTCAGTGTTTGTGCTGGCACCAGCCGGTGTCCCTTCAGTCTTGTCCTGACGAAGAGCAGTAGCAGCTCCATTGGCCGCTTTTTCTCCATTTTTACCTCCACTTGTAGAGATAGCAGTCACATGACCCCCCTGGTTGCTGACCGATGATTGAACAGAGTCTTGGTTGACAGATGATTCTATAGAGTGACCAGACTGAGTGGACAGTGCTGGACTAAGTGGTCCACTGGAATCAGATTGTGTTGCAGGATTCATCAAGAGTTTGGGCTGTGGGGAGACTTCTTTAAAATTCCGTTTATTGCCAACACCTGCTTTTAAGCCTATCTGCTGGATGTTGCCACAATCGGTTTCTGACTCTCCGCTATCACGGTTCACACAACGACGGGGTTGACGCCCAGCTGGTGATTCTCGTCCTTTCTTTGAAACTTTAGATTGCCCCTCACTTCCCAGACGGAATTTATTTGGTTCTGAGTTAGTTTCACTGACAGCACCAAACAAAGCTTTGGCTCTGGCAAAATTGGCTCTAGTCCCAGAGTCAAAGTACTGTTTGAAGTTGGATGTTGAAGACGCTCTTTCTGAAGAAGTACTGCCTGTATAATCTTTAGGGGATGAATAATTGAGCTTTTGTCTTGAGGCGATGGCAAGGCGGGCTGGGGAAGGAGGATCAGGAAAGTCCTGATTTGAGCTTGCAGACTGCCACTCTGAGTTTGTATTCAGCTGAGATGGTGGTGGTGGTGGTGGTGGTGGTGGGAGTTCCTCGTACAAAGAGGAGGATTGAGCTTGAATAAATTCGGAGGGTGGAGGAGGGAAATTTTCTAAGGACGTCCCTCTTGATTGTGACAGCAAATGTAGCTGAGGTAGTGGGGGCGGGAGATCTGCCTCTTGATGTTGAAGGTTTGAGCAAGATGTGGACGCAGATATGGAGGCGTCTTCACTGTTTATGGATTCACTTCTTGGTGATAAAGGAGGTGGCGATGGGAGAGGTGGAGAGGGAGATCGCTGGTGTCTTGAGGCAGGCCAGACAGCAGAACTAAATTCTTCTGTGTTATGTTTGCTGATAGAATGATAGCTGCTCTTGTTGTTGTTGTTGATGGCAGTAG
>JAWDGP010003555.1:127500-135000 GCA_033675545.1 Elysia crispata
TCTTTCTTATGTACATATCTGATGAAGCCGGAGTAAAGGCGAAACCTTTATCTGTTTTATGCTAAACTATCAGCCGTAGGAGGGTTTGTTTTTTATTCCGTAGTTCTAAAGCTGTTTGCATGTTGCCAGTCAGCCTTTGCCTCGATAAGTAGATTAGACCAGTCCGAGTTTGTTTTGCATTCAGCGTCCAACGTCTTCCGGATGTTCTGAACCTCCACAACAGAGGAGCCCCTGTTTGGTACAGTAGACTGCCCAAGATCAACAGGGGTCATCAACACTAGGAAATAGCTAATTCTGGATATTCCCAGTCTATTTAAAGAGCCTCGTAAAAGCTTAGTGTAATTCTATGTAGGTAGGAGAAAAATGTTCGTGGCCTTGCACTGTCTTGCGGCAAGTCATTTATTACTTTGCACCCACATGAAAATGATCATTTAAAATAATAAATAGATAGGAATTAGAACACATTTAGCTGACTATTCTTCTTGCGGTTCTAGTCACAATATCGAAGATTCTCTTGTTCAGCTTTGCCTTCTTAGAGGGTGGCCTTTTCTGGTACGCCCAGTCTAAGATCACCTTGTAGTGTATGGACCGTATCAAGCAAAGGCTCGACAAATCGATCGATTATATCAGTACAGTCTTTGAATCCCCTTAATTTCCCGAGACACCCGCACGCGGAGAACACGGATGGTGCTGGTTGTCTCTCAATGACCTAAAAGGAACAATTCTCGCAAGCCAAAATCAAACCGGTGTATAAACTTCTTGGTGAGCTTCAATCTAGAGAATAGCTGTACTGTAGTTTCATCAATGCAGGTCAATACATTACGATGGTTCTGGATTAACGTTATGTCTGAGTCGAGGATCTAGAGATAGGCTCTAGTCGACTGGGGAGTCTGGGAGAGAGAGAGACAGAGATTCTACACAGGGTCTCTGACATGAAAGAGTGGCACGACACGAGAGCCTGTCACGCGCCAAGCAGTTCTCGACTCTGAAAACACTGTACAGTGAAGTGGCGGACCTCTCCTTCTGTCTTATCATAAATCAGCATTGAGAGACAAAGAAATTTCTTATCAAAAAGAAAACAATAGGTATTTCTGTCATGTTTATCCCGCTAAACAGAACTTTAAAATTTTTTTGTCATGGCATAAAGCCGAAGGGCCCAGACCCGATGGCTGCTGGATCGGAAAAGTAAAGTAAAGCCAGGAAGTTCAACCGGCGACTAGAAGTTACCAACTTCGGCCCCAAATCATTTCCGAGCTCTTATCGCGATACACGTTCCAGCTAAGTTCTTGTTTCGACCAAGTTTTTATGTAATTGTGAACAGACCTGGGCATCATGGTTGTTGTTTTTTTTTATTTTTCACTTTTTCCATTTTTTCTTCTACCTCAAATACAGAGCTAGAGATGCTAGGGTAAAGTAAGAAAATATCAGCGTAATATAAAGAGGAACAAAATATTTCATATTTGTACTCCTTTGTTCTGTCCACAATGGATTGTATTTAGCTACATGGCGAATAAAGATTTTGAGCTTCTTCTCCTCTTTCATATTGTATACAAAGTGAAGCAAACAACACACGTAAATAGCTATGTAATTCCAGCCTAGCTTAACCAAGTCCTTGGCACGGATTGAAATGAATTTTAAACTCGAGGAGCATTTTCTACCATGGTCGCTTAAGAAAGGAAGAGGAAGGAAAAAAGGAGGGTTTGAAAGAAGACGAAACAGATAGTGAGAGGGAGATGGAGAGAGAGAGAGAGAGAGAGAGAGAGAGAGAGAGAGAGAGAGAGAGAGAGAGAGAGAGAGGAATACGAGAAAGTGCTAAAGATAAAATAAAAAGAACAGAAAAGAAAGAACTGAGGAGAAAGTGACAGTCTCACAAAAAGAAGAAAGAAGAGAAAGATAGAAAAACAGAAGGAGAAATAAAGAGAGAATATTTAGCTGATATAGAAATATTTCCCCGTGTCTGATTCCAAGCAACAGATAAAGGGTAATTTTTGTTCGTGCGTGAGCAAATTAAACAAACAAGGGGAAAAAAAATCAATGCCCTCGAACAAACTTACTCACACACACCCACACACACACACACAGACAGCTCTTGACTTCAACCTTGGACTTCAAGTGTTTAAGCTCTACTGGCTCTTGTGTGGGGAATATTCTGGCAATATGAGTTGCGCTGTTCCTAAACCTATTCAGTTTTAACCCTTGTGTAATATGGTGCTATACCAAGAGTCTTTTGCTGGAGTCGTCTTTCCTTTTATGTCTTACGCAGATGAACAAAAAGATTTAAAAAAGAGAGAGAAGCTTGAGGGAAATGAAGGAAACCCTTGATTTAGACATTTTATTAAATTTATGTTTGTGTCTCACATTGGACGATCATGAATCTGAGAATACTCTATCATTTTTTTAGAGCCTCGCTCAGGTTTTTATTTTTCAAGAGCTTTTAATAGCCGTAAAGATAGTCAACACATTCCGTATTATGATACGATATACAAAGATGACACATTCCCTGTGATAATACACATTCCACGCCGTCTCCTTCTCCACGCAATGATAAACCGAACTTCATCAAAATTCTGAACCAAACTAATCACCCGTGACAGGTTTGCTAAACTTTTTAGGTCTTTGCCTTGTTGGGCAAAAGTGTTAGAAACTCTTGGGTTTTTATAATCTTTCGTAAGAGGCAGGCCAGCCTGAATTAAAAACAAGGTGCATTGCAGGCTCACATCCAAAAAAAAAACGAAAAAAAGACACCCCCCCCCCCCCCAAGAAATTGCATATGACAACGGCATAATGAAAAGTTTCATCCAAAATAATAAATGTCGGATAGAGCAACACAACTGCGGGAAATATAGATAATGTATCCAAGACTAAAAATATGTCTGAGCAGTCTGTAATAAATTGTTCTCTACTTTAACACCTCTTTGTTTCAGGTAAGTAACGTGTAGTTTGACTGAATAGTCTAGTCATTTCACAATAAATAATACAGTAGTTACTGACACGATGGTGATGACTGTAAGAAAAAGAGTCCGGATGGAAAAGCCCATTGTCACTCACCTGATAACCTTGACGTTGTCCGTCTGACAATCGGTTGACCTTGACCCTCGGTGCCGCTGTAACCACTAAACGTAGCCTCGAGTTGAGAGTCGGCCACACGTCTGTGGAACACTTCCTCTTGCTCTGGTTGGACCTCCCTCGGGTCCCAGACAAGGGCGGAGTCAGAGGCCGAGAGGGGCGGAGCGTAAGTTGCTTGTGCCGGTGGGGTGGGCGGGGGAGGTGGGGGTGTCAAATCTCTCCCTCTCACGGGCGAGTCGTGCAAGGCTAAAGGTAGAGGTGGCGGGGGAGGTGGGGGTGTCAAATCTCTCCCTCTCACGGGCGAGTCGTGCAAGGCTAAAGGTACAGGTGGCGGGGGAGGTGGGGGTGTCAAATCTCTCCCTCTCACGGGCGAGTCGTGCAAGGCTAAAGGTACAGGGGACGGGCGAGGGGGGGGTGTCAAATCCCACCCTCTCAGGGGCGAGTCGTGCAAGGCTAATGGTACATGGGGGGGGGGTGGTGGGGGTGTCAAATCTCTCCCTCTCACGGGCGAGTCGTGCAAGGCTAAAGGTACAGGTGGCGGGGGAGGTGGGGGTGTCAAATCTCTCCCTCTCACGGGCGAGTCGTGCAAGGCTAAAGGTACAGGTGGCGGGGGAGGTGGGGGTGTCAAATCTCTCCCTCTCACGGGCGAGTCGTGCAAGGCTAAAGGTACATGTGGCGGGGGAGGTGGGGGTGTCAAATCTCTCCCTCTCACGGGCGAGTCGTGCAAGGCTAAAGGTAGAGGTGGCGGGGGAGGTGGGGGTGTCAAATCTCTCCCTCTCACGGGCGAGTCGTGCAAGGCTAAAGGTAGAGGTGGCGGGGGAGGTGGGGGTGTCAAATCTCTCCCTCTCACGGGCGAGTCGTGCAAGGCTAAAGGTACATGTGGCGGGGGAGGTGGGGGTGTCAAATCTCTCCCTCTCACGGGCGAGTCGTGCAAGGCTAAAGGTACATGTGGCGGGGGAGGTGGGGGTGTCAAATCTCTCCCTCTCACGGGCGAGTCGTGCAAGGCTAAAGGTACATGTGGCGGGGGAGGTGGGGGTGTCAAATCTCTCCCTCTCACGAGCGAGTCGTGCAAGGCTAAAGGTAGAGGTGGCGGGGGAGGGGGGGGTGTCAAATCTCTCCCTCTCACGGGCGAGTCGTGCAAGGCTAAAGGTAGAGGTGGCGGGGGAGGTGGGGGTGTCAAATCTCTCCCTCTCACGGGCGTGTCGGGCAGGGCTAAAGGGAGAGGGGGCGGGGGAGGGGGGGGTGTCAAATCTCTCCCTCTCACGGGCGAGTCGTGCAAGGCTAAAGGTACATGTGGCGGGAGAGGTGGGGTGTCAAATCTCTCCCTCTCACGGGCGAGTCGTGCAAGGCTAAAGGTACATGTGGCGGGGGAGGTGGGGGTGTCAAATCTCTCCCTCTCACGGGCGAGTCGTGCAAGGCTAAAGGTAGAGGTGGCGGGGGAGGTGGGGGTGTCAAATCTCTCCCTCTCACGGGCGAGTCGTGCAAGGCTAAAGGTAGAGGTGGCGGGGGAGTGTAAGACGAAGGAGAATCTAAGGACTGAACTGGAGCAGTGGGCTGTGACTGGTCACGCTGGTACTTGGTGGATGCGACTGAGTCATAAAAGAGCTTCTCCTCCGGCTCCTGCTCCTCCTCTTCGGGAGGGAAGGGTGGTGGTGGAGGAAAGTTAAAACAAGGCGACTGGAGCTGGGTGGGTCGTTGAGTCTGCGTGAAAGAGACAGAAGACAAGTTTTCAATAATAACGAGGAGCAGTGTATGTGTGTGTTTCTTTGTATGACACATCTTTTGAAATAGCTCACCCTGTTCGAGGATCTTCTAATCTGCCAGCTTTCAACACACACACACAGACAAAAAAAAACAACCCACTCTTCGAGCTCATCAAATCTACAAATATCCACCGACGACAAAATGACCCAAATCTATTAGGATAAACCCATGAAAATCTCAGGACGGGGGTTTAGAACCGCACCACCAGAGCTGAAATCAGTACTGTTTCAAGAGAGTTTTGTGGCCACATTTTCGAGAGGCGGCGCATTTTTTGTCACGTTGCTCGAAACCCGTTTGTTAAATGACATTGTCACTGAGACACATTAGTACAGAAAAAAATTGAAAAGCTATAAAAATCACGTTAATATTAAAAGACGATATTAATTTTACACTGTGAATTTATACATTCAAACACCTCGGATGCACGTGTGAAAACAAATTCAAATCAGGATCGACGAACAATTGCGAGCGATTTCCAAACCCGCAAAAAGCAAAATCAGAAGGAAAAAATAATCTTTATTGGCTGGATTTAATCTTACTAACTGCCAATTAGCGGTATGCCCTATTTTGTCTTTTACGTTGCGAAACTTTTTCCTCTTTCAATACATTAATAACAACCTGGTATTGGTAACCGTCGACTCACCGGTAACTCTTGGCTGGACAAATAATCCTCCTCTAGGCTGAGCTGGTCAAGGGTGACCTCTCCGCGGATAAGAGCGGCGGCCTCTGGTGGGTCACATTTATCGGCGAGTTCTGCTGCTGTCAGGCCCTGGTTGTCCACAAGAGTGACGTCACATCCGCTGTCTAATAATGCTCCAACGGCCTGGAAAAGGAAACAAAAGAAAATCTTATGAAGGTTTATAGCCAGATGGGTCTCAAAGGTACCTTGGTAAGGTCATCCGAAAATTGAGTGGAACATCGAACACCGCAGTTCGGCACAAAACAGCAAATCCAGTCTGAATCTTCACAATACCAACAGAAATCATTAACAATGAAAGAAAATTTAGCCCAAAACCTACGACCTTTTTTTCGTAGAATGTAGCGCTTAGTATGTCAAATGACTTAAAAACAACCAAAAGGTTCACTCTACGGCTTGAAGACTTCAGGAAGGATAGGATTGAGCACGCAGGTTTGATTGCCATCAATGGGTGGCAGACTGATATTCGAAGTCCACGCTGATATCCCACGCCGAGGAAGTAGACAAACTCGGAAAATAAATCTTAATAACTGAACGATCGACTAGAACGTCCTTGACAATTGACGTCACAACGAGCAACTCTTTATTATAGAACATTGTTGATCTTTCGTAATTCTTAAAGCAAAGGACCCAAAACATTTCACGTTTTCGTATTGTTTGGCAAATTTTTCTTTATTCTTGGTTGAGGAATGAAATATTCTAATAACTTAACTTTTCCACAGGGAGGAAACACCCTACCCCCCCACCTCCCCACCGTTTTGTAATTCTTTTTTTTTCCTGTTCCGCCTTGTCCTCCTTTCGGTTTATGGTGATCGATCTTCTGCCTCGAAACCCGCGACTTGCACCCGAGAATTATGTCCTAAATGACCGGGACAGATTACTAAGCGGGCCATTAACACAGTGGTCATAGATTATTATTTTACTTTAAACAAAGGTCGAACGTGTAATTGGTGCAAGGCTCCTGTACAGACCAATGGATGAAAACTACTACGGCGGAGTCTTGAATCGACATTTCAGGTTTATATTGATAGATAATACCGTCTTGACCATAAACTATAAAGAGGCGAAGTGCTGGTTTTATTTGTTGACAAACCGTAATCAAAACTGGCTAGTTGTGGTGTGATCATAGTGCAACAATAGAGCATCCCTTTGCACAATGACCTTGGTCACCTTCCCTGGTAAAGAAAGGAAAGAAGGAGGCGAGAGAGAGAGAGAGAGAGAGAGAGAGAGAGAGAGAGAGAGAGAGAGAGAGAGAGAGAGAGAGAGAGAGAGAGAGAGAGAGAGAGAGAGAGAGAGAGAGAGAGAGACAAGACAAATACAGACAGACAGACAGAGAAAGAGGAACATAGATCTAGATATCGCTTGAATGAAAAACAAACAAATCGTCTGAATGGAAAAACGACACGTTGGGAGGTGGATGATACTGAAAGTCATGAAGACAAAGACAATGATTATAAGGATGATGATGATGATGATGATAATAGTGGTCATAATATGTGGGTGTTAAACCGTTAACGTGCATTTGCTGAATACATGGCGTTATGAAAGTGGCTTGAGCGTTTAAGAATAAACTAATTTAGGCTAGGTCTTGTTTGTGATTATGGAAGTAATGAACGCGTCTGACATGCACAGTTTTGGTGTTCTCGCACGATCTGCTGCCTGCCGCATTCGTTTAATTTATATCAAGGTTGTCCAGAGGCGTCGGCTATATATATCAATGAATCACAGAGGTTTCTGGGCTTACATAGGAGCGGTGCGATGGCTTTTGATGGCTTTTCTCATGGATCTGAGGTGTGAGGAATAGAAAAATAATTTCGAGATACGGCTGGGTTATTCGTGACGGCTGGTGAAAATTTATTTATAGATAAAACTATCTGATTTATGTCTCCAATGTGTGACTGTTACTCAAGGTGTCCTTGTGGCATTGCTATATTTCTTGAAGTGATCTGTTGGTTTAAAATAATGTGAGTTCT